>JBBPBX010028583.1:1327-26327 GCA_038048925.1 Garcialebias charrua
TATATATATACATATACAGTATGTTTGTTTTGTTCTGGTTCAGATGATGAGCAGAAAATTACTGAATACAGTAGTAAGTTTTCACAACATGCAACTTTAATATGCCAGTTGTCACAAACTACAAAAAAACCTGAACTGGTTAAAGACAAAACCACATGTTAGGGTTTGAAACTAGACTATGATGCTTCCATCACAAAATAAAATCACTGAATAGATATTGTTGCCAGGACTTCAACACAAAATTCCCTGCGCCACTCTGTCTCATTTGATGCATTACTCTGTCCATCCATCCATCCATCCATCCATCCATCCATCCATCCATCCATCCATCCATCCATCCAATGTTCTGCTTATCCGGGGTCGGGTCGCTGAGGTAGCAGCCTAATGCCCCTTTTCCACCGCTCGGCTTGGGTCGGATCAGATCAGCTCAGATCGGCTCAATTCGGGTTGGCTCACATCTAGTTCTGTTTCTACAGCTTTTTTGTACCCCTTCTGTGCAGATTTTTTAAACTAACAGAATGTAATGACAAGATGTTCATGTACAAACTGTAACCTGTTGGAGTTATTGGCCCCTCTTTAGTGGCTCTTTCAAGCTTTGACTAAAACTGACATAAAACTGAATTTTATTGGTCGTACAAACAACAAAAAAGGATGAGTTCAAAAAGATTTTATGCCATTTATTTAGCAAATATGTGAACACTGGAGCGAGTACAAAGAGTAAAACATACTTTAACTTGATGCTTTATTTCTTTTCATGAAGAACTGCATAGTTTATATATTTTTTAATTTAAAAACAGATGGTTAAAAACTGAAAACTTTACCCCCTTTACAAGAATCTGGTATTTTTCTTTAATAAATGTTAAAAATCATTAGATATATTTTGCTTTATAATGTGACTCTTATTGGCCACAAAATCCCTTCCAGCAAACCTAAAGTGGCCCATGGGCCACAGTTTATAACCACAGTTGTAGCAGGTTGTTGCGGCTCTGGACACATTTAATGTAGTAAACAAAGGTGAAAAACTGCTCTTTGGTTCGAAAAGGTTGCAGACTCAGGGTAAATTGAGAGCTTTGCCTTTTGACTCAGCTCTCTCTTCACCACGACAGACCGGTACAGCGCCCGCTTCACTGCGGACACTGCACCTATCCGCCTATCAATCTCACACTCCAGTTTTCCCTCATTCGTGAACAAGACCCCGAGATACTTAAACTCCTCCACTTGGGGCAGGACCTCCTCCCCGACCCGGAGAGGGCATGCTACCCTTTTCCGGCTCAAGACCATGGCCTCGGATTTGGAGGAACTGATCCTCATCCCGGCCGCATCACACTCGGCTGCAAACCGCTCCAGCGAAAGCTGTAGATCACGACCTGATGAAGCCAATAGGACCACATCATCTGCAAAAAACAGAGAAGTGATTCTAAGGCCACCAAAACGGATCCTCTCAACACCTTGGCTGCACCTAGAAATTCTGTCCATAAAAGTTATGAACAGAATCGGTGACAAAGGGCAACCTTGGCGGAGTCCAACTCTCACTGGAAACGAGCCTGACTTACTGCCGGCAATGCGGACCAAGCTCTGACACCGGTCGTACAGGGACCTAACAGCCCGTATCAAAGGGCTTGGTACCCCATACTCCCGGAGTACCCCCCACAGAACCCCCGAGGGACGCAGTTGAATGCCTTCTCCAAGTCCACAAAGCACATGTAAACTGGTTCACCCTCCAGGATCCTGCTGAGGGTGTAGAGCTGGTCCAATGTTCCACGACCAGGACGAAAACCACACTGCTCCTCCTGAATCAGAGGTTTGACTATCCAATGGACCCTTCTCTCCAGAAACCCTGAATAGACTTTACCAGGGAGGCTTAAGAGTGTGATCCCCTATAGTTGGAACACACCCTACGGACCCCCTTTTTGAATAGGGGAACCACCACCCCAGTCTGCCAATCCAAGGTAACTGCCCCCTATGTCCACGCGATATTGCAGAGTCGCATAAGTCAACACAACCCCACAACATCCAGAGCTCTAAGGAACTCCAGGCGAATCTCATCCACCCTTGGAGCCTTGCCACTGCAGAGCTTTTTAACCACCTTGGTGACCTCAGCACCAGAGACTGGAGAGCCCGACCCAAAGTCCCCAGGCTCCGCTTCCTCAGTGGAAGAGGTGCCAGTGGGATTGAGGAGGTCTTCGAAGTATTCCGTCCACCGACTCATAACATCCCGAGTTGAGGTCAACAGCACGCCACCCCCACTATAAATGGTGTTGGTCGCGTACCGCTCCCCCCCGAGACGCCGGATGGTGGACCAGAATCACCTCGAAGCCTTATGGAAGACATTCTCCATGGCCTCTCCGAACTCCTCCCACGCCCGAGTTTTTGCCTCAGCAACCACCCAAGCTGTATGCCGCTTGGACTACCGGTACCTATTAGCTGCTTCCGAGGTCCCACAGGCCAAAAAGCCCAATATGTCTCCTTCTTCAGCCTGACAGCATCCCTCACCGCCGGTTTCTACCACCGGGTTTGAGGGTTGCCACCACGACAGGCACCAACAACCTTGCGGCCATAGCTCCGATAAGCTGCCTCGACAATAGAGGTGCGGAACATGGTCCACTCTGACTCAATGTCCGCCGACTCCCTCGGAACGTGTTCAAAGCTCTCCCAGAGGTGGGAGTTAAAGCTCCGTCTTACGGGAGACTCTGCCAGACATTCCTAGCAGACCCTCACAATACGTTTGGGTCTGCCAGGTCTGACCGGCATCCTCCCCCACCATCGGAGCCAACTCACCACCAGGTAGTGGTCAGTTGACAGCTCCGCCCCTCTCTTCACCCGAGTGTCCAAGACATGCGGCCGCAGATCAGATGAGACGACAACAAAGTCGATCATCGAACTGCGACCTAGGGTGTCCTGGTGCCAAGAGCACATATGTACACCCTTATGCCTGAACATGGTGTTCGTTATGGACAATCCATGACGAGCACAGAAGTCCAATAACAGAACACCACTCGGGTTCAGATCAGGGGGCCGTTCCTCCCAACCACACCCCTCCAGGTCTCACTGTCATTGCCCACGTGAGCGTTGAAGTCCCCCAGTAGAACAAGGGAGTCCCCAGGAGGCGCACTCTCCAATACCCCCTCCAAGGACTCCAAAAAGGGTGGGTAATCTGAGCTGCCGTTTGGCGCATAGGCACAAACAACAGTCAGAGCCCGTCCCCCCACACGTAGGCGAAGGGAGGCTACCCTCTCGTTCACCGGGGTGAACCCCAACGTACAGGCACCAAGATGGGGGGCAACAAGTATGCCCACTCCTGCTCGGCGCCTCTCACCAGGGGCAACTCCAGAGTGGAAGAGTGTCCAACCCCTCTCAAGGAAACTGGTTCCAGAGCCAGAGCCATGCGTTGAGGTGAGTCCGACTATTTCTAGCCAGAACCTCTCAACCTCACACACTAGCTCAGGCTCCTTCCCCACCAGAGAGGTGACATTCCACGTCCCAATGGCCAGCTTCTGTAGCCGAGGATCAGACCGCCAGGGTCCCCGCTCTCGGCCACCACCCATTCCACATTAAACCTGACCCGTTTGGCCCCTCCCACAGGTGGTGAGCCCATGGGAAGGCATCACTATGTGTCTCTTGTAAAGAGACACATAGTGATGCCTTTCCATGGGCTGGTCATAATGTGTCTCTTGTAAAAGCAGAACGTCAATGCTTTTATACTTAATGGTTTGGTAAACCAGTGCACACTTCACAG
This sequence comes from Garcialebias charrua, assembly GCA_038048925.1. Lineage (NCBI taxonomy): Eukaryota > Metazoa > Chordata > Actinopteri > Cyprinodontiformes > Rivulidae > Garcialebias > Garcialebias charrua. Next base: position 5,064 of record JBBPBX010028583.1, read on the forward strand.
CCTTTCTAGCTCTGTTGATGTTTAAATATGCTATTTTAAAAGAATCCATGTTGAGTGAGAGGCTTAAAAGTGGGTACAAAAAGACTATAAGAAAAATTAAAATTTTGTTGTTCATCATTTGTTCAGAATTGTTTTCTGACTTTGATCATTATTTTCTTTAATCTGAAAATTTCTTGGTCAGTGAACCCAGATTCTGTTTTGTGCCCTATGTAATGTCTGGCTGAGTCACAAGTTCTCATGTTTGGAAAGTTACTTTCAACTTTCACTCCTCTCAGTTCTTTTGCCTGTTTGAGAAAAGACAGTAAAGTTTCCACAGGATAAAGGGGTTCAGTGCAGTCAGCCTGTGATACAGAGTCACTGAAGTCAGAGCACCAGCCCTCACTGTCCACTCCCTCATCTCTGTACACATTTTGCTGGCCCGTGCAGCAACTTCAACCTTTTTTCTCTTCCCTCGTTTCTTCACCAGGGTTGGGGCCCCCAGCTCCTTCTCCTCTACAGCCGCCCCTGCTTCTCCCTCTACACCAGCTCCTGGCCTCTCACTTTTCTTCCCTGCACCTTTTATTTCTCCATGCACCTCCACCTCCGCTTTCTCTTCCTTATCACCAGCGGTGGGTGGGGGACCGGCCGCAGCCGCGCAATCCCTCCCCCCCAGCCGCGGCAGGGGGACCGGCCGCAGCCGCGGCAGCGGGAGGGAGTTCAGCGGCAGCCAGCCCGTCCCTGTTTGGGTACATTTTAATCACGTGCCCCTCCTGGCCACATCCAAAACATTTCATGTTCGCTGAGGTAGCGAATAAAAGATATTCAAAATCATCCAGTACATGAAACCTAATGTTAAACTCTTCCCCCCTGCTTGTTTACGATCATGAACTGTTTTCGCCTGTGTGAGACAACGTGTTTGAGAAGGGGTGATTTATGTCATTGGTTAAATTCTGACACTATCCGTTCACAAAAAAAAAAAAAAACTTAGGGGGCGGGGCCCCCGAGGCTCCTGGGCTCCCAAAATTCCGGGGCCCAGGGCTGCAGCCCCTGTAAGCCCGTGCAAAAATCCGGGCGTGTGTACCTCAGTGAAATTGTGTAATACTGAGCTCAAATTTGGTGTGATCATAGCTGACAGTGACTCACAAGACATATACCAAATGCTAAAAGATCACTTAAAATATTGCGAGACAGCATGCACAGCAAGGAAAATGCTTTCCTTCAAGGAATGTTAGACCTTTAATTTTTACAAATGCATTTATTTGCATTGTTCTGCAAAACAATCAACAGTGTCTGTAAAAGTACTATTAAATCACCTCTGTTGTCTCCTACTGTAAAATATCATGCTAGCCTGTATTTCTGCTTCTCATCTGGTTATACATCAGTGTTAGTCTTGGCAACGCCACGTCCCAGACAGTCTGTGTCTCCTGTGGTGTCCCTCAGGGGTCAGTTCTGGGGCCCCTGCTGTTTTCCCTTTACATGCTGCCTTTAGGTCAAATTATTAATCAGTTCAACATTTCTTTTCACTGTTATGCCGACGATACACAGCTTTACATCAGGACTGGAGCATCCTCATCTTCCACCTTGTCATCTCCATCTTCACTCACTGCCCTCTCTGCCTGCCTGGAGGCAATTAGGGCATGGATGAATCAGAACTTTCTTCAATTAAACTGCTCCAAGACTGAGGCCATACTGATTGGCACCCCTCACCAGGTACAAACATCTCCTATAACAACACTTTCCTTTTCTGGACAAGACATCCCCCTCTCCACCTCTGTTACTAATCTTGGAATAAAAATGGACTCCAATCTTACATTTGAAAATCACATTAAGCATCTGTTTAAAACTTGCTTCTTCCATCTTCGAAACATCTCCAGACTTCGCCCATCCCTAACTTTTTCCGATGCTGAGAAGCTCGTCCATGCTTTTGTCTCCTCCAGGCTCGACTACTGCAACTCCCTGTTTATTGGAATCCCTGGCAAAAACCTTCAGAAACTTCAATATATTCAAAACAGTGCAGCAAGGATCTTGTTGAGAGTTCGTAAATTTGAACATATTACGCCCATTCTCCATAACCTTCATTGGCTTCCTGTCGCCTACAGAATTCAGTACAAAACTGCTCTCATTACACATCAATGCTTACATGGAGCTTCACCAGATTATCTGAAGGATATTCTTATTCCATACTCATCCACCCGGTCGCTGCGGTCACAGAACAGTAATCTCCTTCACATTCCGAGAACCAAATTAAGGACCATGGGAGACCGGGCTTTCAGTGTGGCTGCCCCCCACCTGTGGAACTCTCTTCCTGACTGTCTGAGAGCCCCACAGTCTGTGGTTGACTTTAAGAGCGGCTTGAAGACCTTTCTTTTCAACCGAGCATACTCTACCTCCTCATGATTCTACTTTTGATCTTAGTTGATACTGTTATTGATTTTACTTGTTTTATTACTTGTTTTATTGACATTTAATTCTGTTGCACTTTGTAGCACTTTGAGATTTTCATTAATGAAAAGTGCGTTATAAATTGAATTCATTATTTTATTATTATTATTTTTTTTTTCTTTCGGCTTCTCCCTTCGTTAGGGGTCACCACAGCGAACTAGTCGCATGAAGACTTGGCAATTGTTTTTACGCCGGATGCCCTTCCTGACACAACCACAGACCACCGGGCTACCACAGCTCTCTGTGTGGAGCAGAGAGCTGATATTTAGGGTTCCCGGGGGAGCAGATGGTGTGGGTTAAGGGCCTTGCTCAAGGGCCCAGAGTGGGGCAGATGAGGGTGGAGACAGGTGTGACCGCTTCACCTGTCCCACCCACATCTTTTTGCTGTTGTCGGTACCGGGGCTTGAACCGGCGATCTTCCGATCACAAGCTCACCTTCTTAACCTATGCGCCACCACTCCCCGAGTTATAAACTTAATTCATTATTATTATTATTAGTAGTATCCAGTTCCTCCTGATACTGTACAAATACTAAATAATCATTATAATTTTGTGACTGGAGTATGTTAAGGTGAAAGTTGGAGTGTGAATATCTACTGCATGATGTTGATATGACAGCAGATTTTATACTTCTGTCAGTTTAATCCCTGTTTAAAAATACCAAAAAGAAAACTTTGTTTTCATCTTCATTAAGATAAGCTTCTTCATTTTTGTCCTAACCTTTGATGCTGTTTTGAGATTACGTAATGCTTTTTTTCTGGATAAACATTAAAAATATGTTTAAACAATGAGGCAGGGCTTTAAGTAGTGTTAATTCCACTCTTAATTTCTTTATACTGATAGATTCACGTTGTCAGATAAGAGCTTTTTAGTTCCTGAGCTTGGAGTGAAATTTTTTAAACTTTGTCTTGAAAGCTACCAAATCCAAATAATTTTGGCAAATCAGTAAATAAAGTACTGGTACAGTATCCCTTTTTGCAGCAGGTTCTGCTTTTTATTGCCAAATCAAGAAAAAGCTAAAAATAATAATAATATGAGACATAATATGTAGAACATGTTTTACAGTTTTTAAATAAATCTAGTAATTTACTATAACTGTAAAAAATTTAAGAATTTTTTTAGCCTTTCCCAACATTTGTTGAAGCAAATTCAACGAATGAAGATTTTATTAAATTCCCTCAACAATTTAAAGATTATTGTGAAAATTCACACCACAATGATTCTATTCTGGTTATCTCAAGCTGTACACTTGCAGCTTTAATTTAGGAATAAAAAGGAAAAATAAATTTAGCAACAGCACAGCTGCCCGGCTAATGTAATGAACTTAACAAGAAAACACATAACAATTTTTAACATATGCAGGTTCCAACTAGAGCAGTACAAATTTCAGATTGTTTAGTAATTTAGTTCATGACAGCCTGTCTCATTGACACATTCACTGTTCATTAGACTTAATTTAGGGCAGTTAGCAGTAATCAGCACATTCATTGCTCAGTAGATGAGGCGATGCAGAGTGTGTCAGGTACCTGTTTTATCAGACGTTCAGCTTTAGTTCTCAGATCAGAATGGTCTGGTTCTTCTGATGGCACGGTAGATCAGTTTAAACAGCAGAAACCAGCAAGATTTTAGTTCACTTTGCAGACGACGTACACAGTTCAGTCCTTGTCATCCTCTCCTCCAACAGGCAGTCATTCTGGTTCTGCTGCTGACTTCAGACCAGATCCAAACCAGCTTGAGGTGTAAAGTCTGTCTCTCTGGGCAGAGTCAAATCTAACTGATGCTGCTGGAGGTGAGCTGTCACTGTGTAACATGACACCAGCTGCCTGTATGAACCTCCATGGTAATCTGTAACAGTGAGCCATCTATACATCCCTGATAAAACCCACCAACAACTGCCAGATATTTAAGGATATATATATATATATATATATATATATATATATATATATATATATATATATATATATATATATATATATATATACAGGTAGCCCTCGAGTTACGTCAGGGATTGGGACCTACGTGTGTGACTTAGGTCGATTTTGTCGTACCTCGCGGACCAAAAACACCTGCCTGTCGTAGGTCCGCGTTTCTGACATAGGTCGCGGCTATACCGCTAACGGAGCGCCGCACACATATTTAATGGCATGAGACTGAACAAGCAGACATACTAAGGCCATAAACACGCACAGAACTGCACAGTAAATGAATACTGTACTGTACAATAAATAAAAAATATAATGTCTTACTTTGAGCCGGTGTCCCCCGACTGCCAGGCGGACATTTGCGGCGAGCTCCCGGCCGCAGATGGCCCCTCCGCGGCATGTCGGCTCGGTGTCTTCGCCTGTGTTAGCTGCTCTGTTAGCTGCTGTCGTTAGCATGTCGGGCGGCGTTGTGGCCGCCGATCGCGGGGCGATCCGCGGCTGCTCCTCCGGACCTGAGACGTCCACAGAGTTGACCGAGTGTTTCCAGCTAATTTATCCGTATGAGGCAACCCTGATCGGGCACACGGAGCCAGCTGACAGTAGCCTCTGGAGCTCCATTGACCGCAGTACTGTTGTAAAATGGCGACCGGAAACGACCGGAAGTTGCGTAAATACGATAAATTTCTAATCAAAACGTAAAATTAATAATTATACTTTATTTATAAAGCCATTTAAAACAACCACAGCTGCAACAAAGTGCTATACACATGAAATTAATAACTTTTAAACACACAAAAAAAATAATAATAATTTTTTTTTAATCATATTTTTATTAAATATGATAAAATCGTAAGTCTGAGTTGCCGTAGGTCGCAGGTGTCGTACCTCGAGGGTTTCCTGTATATATATATATATATATATATATACTTGTATACATGTGTATACATTATATATATACATACTTGTGTATACATTATATATATATATATATATATATATATATGTACATACTTGTGTATACATTATATATACAGTATTTCACTTGTAAGCATTGCATTTCTGTCAGCAAATAATACAATAAAACACACTGTAGGATTATAGACTGAAGAACAAACATGTTTAGCATGGTCCTACTGTGACCAAATCTGCAGGAGAACCAGAACAAGCTCATATATTTCATTTTAGGCCCAAATTTCAACGGAAGAGTGCAACATTAAAATTGTGTCTGTGGCACATAAGGGTTTTGGACTTTTGTGTTGAAAGTATATTCAGGTTTGTTGCTAAAAGCGTTCAATGAACAATGCTCTCTACCAAAATGAAGTACATTCAGATGCCTATGGAAGGAGAAAGCAATGGCCCTCATTCACAAAAATGTTCGTATTTTTATCCTAAATTTCTCCTACTTTTGTTCGTACGAAGCGTTCGTACGAACATGCCACGTCAGATTCAACAAAGTCTTCTATCCTGAGGAAACGTGTGTAAATGGGTTGCGTAAATTTAATGAATCCCACCTGTCCTAAACAGCTGCGCGTGCACGCGTAGAGGTCATTTACATAATTCCCACCCCTCAAAACACCATATAAGGCCACGTTTCCTGCCTTCTGACAGCAGGAAGTGTCCATTCATTCAAACTCAAGAAGTAAAAGGAGGAACTTCACGCGTTCGGAGATCTGCTCTCAGTCGCGCTGTGGCTACCCCCCCACCCCCCGCAAGTGTCGGATGGTCAAATATCTTTAATTTTAGTGTACTGTGTTACATTATAGTTTCACTTATTCAGAAGAGCCGTGGCGCACCGCTACCCCCCCCCCCCCCGCAAGTGTCGGATGTGTTTTTGAACAGAAGCATTTTAAAATGTCTCGAAACTACAGTTAACTTCATATTAATATTGTAGTGCATATGTTTTGTCTCCCGTGGGTCGTACAGTATCAGAAATCAAGAATAAATGGTTTGATCTGAAAATGGCTTCAAACAAACGTCTCGCCGCAGCACGGACAGGAGGTGGTCAAGGAATAGTCTGAGATGGTGGACAATAAATGCCACGCTGCAAGACGCGTGCCAACATGTTTTGCAGCACAAATGATGCGCGCACCTCCTGGTCAGCGCGCAACCACATTCTGCAGGTTATATTTCGAATCAGATATAATAATCAATTGCTCCGATGGTGTTTGGCACAAGATCAGTCTTAATTCGTACTTGTTCTGCGGCGGTGTATGGGGATTTTATGTACCTGGGTGTTAATATGAGGAGCGGCTTTGATGACCAAGGGGAGCGCACGACTCATGAAGCCTGCGCGACACACCAGACAAATTAAACTTAAAATTATAATTCTAATTCAAACAGAATAACCTATTGTCAAGAATAATTATGGTGCGTGATTTTTTTAAACCCAAAATATTTTCTAAATAACGAAATATGAAGTTATTCGTGGAGAAGATCCGTCTGGATGACAGCAGACTGACGCTCCTAAATTATACGACAGGTCCGGACCACTCGTAAATTTTGTTCGTATCTGAAAAAAATCGTAGGATACGAAAACATTGTTGAATGCCACAAATGATCCTAAATCACTCGTACGCACAGTTTAAGAACAAATCTGTGCGTACGAACGGTTCGTGAATGAGGGCCAGTGTCACTGCCTGGCAGCATTGTAGTTTATTGTAAAGTGTGACACATACAGTTGCATACTTGAGCTGTACTCAAGCCATTTCTTGGCTTTTCCAAGAAAGCATTGCCTTGTGAGTTACATAAGCTTGAAATGGGTGTAAAGTATTGGGAAGTCTTGTTCAGTCATTTGCATGTTCTGAGTTGTTAGGTTCCTATTTTCATTGTGCCATTTCTTCATGGTGTGGGTTTCATGGGTTCTTGTCTGTTGTGGATTTCCTTGGGATTGTTGCTAAGGCATAGTGGTATTCTTTATCTAGTGAAGATTTTGAGCTGCCTGACAACAGAGCTTTAATTGTGTTTTTAGAACATGTTAAAAGCATACATGGTTTTGTCCATGCAATCTGAGTGAGTTTTTGCAACCTTTTCCCATGAAGTTTTTGTGTTCCAAAAGCATAGATGAAGCATGCATGGCAAAAATGAAAAAAAAGAAGGAAATTGTCATTAGAAAAACTACCATGACGTGTCCTCGTTAGTATAGTGGTGAGTATCCCCGCCTGTCACGCGGGAGACCGGGTTTCGGCTCCCCAACGGGGAGCAGTAAAAGCATGCTTTTCATGGCCATGCTCTTAATTAACTCATGCAGTCATGGTTTCTATTCAGCTTCTAAAAAGATCAGGGGAAAAAAAATCTGGTATTTTATCAGAGTAAATGTGCCGACACATGCTTGCCACGCACGTTGATTCCACAAGAGCCATGCAACCACAGATTATATACTCCAATGCATTGGCCGGGAATCGAACCCGGGTCACCCGCATGTCAAACGATAACTCTACCACTGAATCACCAATGCACCTGTTCGCAATGGTATGCACACACGTGACTGTGCATTAGTCAAATCTCTAGAATATCTGCTTGCCTTCATTAGTACTGGAAACGAATAAGAAAAGCACAGTGAAACTGAAATCAAACAACCTTTTGTATATTGGTTTGCACACACGTGACTGTGCATCAGTCAAATCTCTAGAATATCTGCGTGCCGTTATTAGTACTGGAAACGATTAAGAAAAGCACAGTGAAACTGAAATCAAACAACCTTTTTTATATTACGCGGGTTCATTCGCATTGCCAATACAGTAGACTTCAACACGGATCCACTCGTGTACCAAGCTATGCCACTGCAATCACAAGGGAGTGAGTAAGCCAATTTTATTGCCCATCTTCTCTTGTTTGATGGCAATTGATGGGGATTTTAAACCCCTGTTACCTTAATAAAAATCACACAAGATGAACAAGAGAACAGTGTTAAATCAGACAAACAACCTTGCAAGGGGGAAGGGCTTTTTAATGTCTTTTGAAACTTAGTTTGGTCTCAAATACATTGTTCAGCACAATTCCGAATTGTACTGGACATGACAAGCTATTTAAACAAGAAGCAGGTGGAGTTTGACAAGCTCTGACGTCTTACAGATAAAACAAACAAGTCATGGTTCTGATCAAACAAGAACATCTAATCAAACATTGTCAAGGCTATAAGACTGTCTTTTCTGTATCAAAGGCAAAAGCAAACAACATGTTTGTACTATCAAATATAAGTGTTTAAAGGGAACAGAGAATATTTGATATAAGTGAGCTGGGTTATAATTATTGGGTCAGAGTAATTAGTTTTAGATGATAAATATTGAACATCTCCATCATCCCATCCTTTTTTATCATATATAAACTGATCATTATCAATCAGGTGAGTGGTATGGAAAACAACCCCTGAGGCCGAATTTCTAATTAGAGGCAAAAACTCACACCACCGTCCCGTGCCTCCACAGTAACGCCCTGACCACGCAGGATCACCTTTTTAGGATGGTTTGAGAGATTATAAAGTTTTGGAGAACTCTGTTGATTGTCATATTTCATGACTTATTTCAATGTTTGAGAGAAATAAATATTTGAGGAGAATTTTGCAGTGAGTATGGTCTCACCTCATGGCTTATGTCAAAAGTTTTAAAAGGAATAATATATTTAGCAGGGATCAGTCTATTTACCCACAAAAAACCAAGTTTTTCCAAAGAAATAGAACTTTTGAGAAGAAACATATATATATAAAAAGAACTAATCTATTTGTGTTAAACAAATAAAAGAAATAAGCTATTTAATTTGTTTAAAAATAAAAAGAACCAATCTAATTTGTCTTAACCAAAGAACCAATCTAATTTGTTTTTAACCAAAAAAGAACCAATCTAATTTGTTTTAAACAATTAAATAGAACTCATACACTTTCAAAGATGTGGGAAATAATTCTCAAACACACAACAAAATAGCCCTTTATGGGCACAAAAATAAAATAAACTTTCAGTTGGTTTGAAACTTCTGTGATATCAACTAATGTCCAGGAAAGCGAAAACAACCGGTTTGAACTTAAAAAATGAAATAGATCAAACATTCTTCTTCACAGCATCCATCTTTTTTTTTTTTTGGTGTGGGAGGGTAAGTTCAGTGTCTTTCCTGGGGAGGGAGTGTCCCGTTTTCAGAACACGTTCTTTCTGTTCCTTGGGGATTTGTTTGTGGCAGAAATTGTTGGGCACAAGTCCATTTCATCTGGGGGGGGAAAGTTCTTTGTGTGTGGAATAAGTCCAGTTTTTCATTGTTGGGCACAAGTCCATTTCATCTGGGGGGGGAAGTTCTTTGTGTGTGGAATAAGTCCAGTTTTTCATTGTTGGGCACAAGTCCATTTCATCTGGGGGGGGGAAGTTCTTTGTGTGTGGAATAAGTCCAGTTTTTCTGCGGGAAAGCTTTTGCTTACGAGATCAGTCCAGTTCTGCTTGGGGAAAGCTTTTGTCTGTGAAATAAGTTCATGTGATTCTGGGGGGGGGAGCTTTTGTTCAAGTCTTTTTCTTCTGTGAGTTTCTGTGCGGGTCTTTTTCTTCTTGGGGAGAGCTTTTTGTGCGGGTCTTTTTCTTCTTGGGGATGGTTTTTTGTGCGGGTCTTTTTCTCCTTGGGGAGAGCCTTTGTTCAAGTCTTTTTCTTCTTGGTGGAGGATGCGGGCACAGTAGCAGGTCGCAAACCTGAATTGTGTGTGGCATAGGGTATAGTCAAGCCACATCCTGACAAAGTGGGGAGCTTTGCTCTGACCAGATCCATCTCAAAATCTGGCTCAGCGATTGTTCCAAACTTCTTTTTCAGGGGAGCACCGGTCACTCAGATGTAACAGAGGCTGCTTTTTCTCTCGAGAAGATGACGCGTCCTTTCCACCACCTGTTGGGGTCCCGTCCACCCTCGTTTTCAGCCGTCCCTAGCAGGACCTCGAGTCAAGGCGGGATTCACTGGCATCACTGGCAACTCCCCCTGAAGGAGTTCCGGAAACCTGTAGTCTTTTGAGAGGAGAACTGGACACCAAAAAACTTGCAAATTGTCAAATAAAACTAAGGCCTTTTGATCCCATGAGCCATTTGTGGTCTGGGGAAGGTCAAACTGTGGGTAACTCCTTAGTGAGTCAAATCTGTTAACTTAAACTAAATTCTGTAATTGGCTATGTTACGGCTGGCTCAGGCCGAACACATAAACGGGACACAAGACACAAGGAGGCAGAAGGTAAATTAAAAAGCTTTATTGAAAAACTCCCCGACTCCTCCCTCCAGGTGCGGAGTGCACCGTCTTCTGGCACAGGGTCAGGAAAAAAGCAAAGATTAGACAAAGTGCAAATAAATGGTGGACGAGAGTGAGTCAGCCAAAAATAATATAACGTCCCCAGCATCGGCCCAACCCATAAAACAGGGCCGTCGCAGCCTGTCTGGAGACGGACTACCTGACCAAAAGGGAACCCTAGGGGTAAAAGAAAAACGATATAACTGGACTACTGATCTCACTCTGTCATTAGGCCAACAAACAAAAAGCTCCAAACAGCTCCAAACTCCAAAAGGCTCCAAACAGCTCAAAAAGCTCCAAACAGCTCCAAGCTCAAAAATGTTCCTGGTTAAACCAACTTAAACTAACCACACAGGTCAGCATCCCTGATATCAATTATCATTAGCAGGATCCTAATGTCATCAATGCAGCCTTCAGCTACCCAGTGCACTAAGCACAACAAAAGTCAAATGATGAGCAAACATTCCTAAGTGCATCAAGCACAGTCAAACTCCACAAACAAATGAGCTGACACAAATGCAACTAGCAGTCAAGACCAAACATGAGCTAGTAGCCACACTTTAAGTGCATCTAGCAGTCAAGACCAAACATGAGCTAGTAGCCACTCTTTAAGTGCATCTAGCAGTCAAGACCAAACATGAGCTAGTAGCCACTCTTTAAGTGCATCTAGCAGTCAAGACCAAACATGAGCTAGTAGTTACTCACCAAGAACCTTCTAAACAGAAGATCAGACTTCAAGACAGGGGTGGGCGGAGAACACCCCCACACAGTACCATACAGTACTCAAACAGCTCAGCAAAAGCAACCTCCTCTGAGCTCACAACACTCCGCATTCAAGCACAGTCAACTTGAAGTATATATAGGCGTGGCTCTCAGGTGTTCCTGGCTGAACACACACAAGCCTGATCACAATCAGACTAATTAACCACACAAAAGCATGACTGCAGTCAACATACATAAGAACTAAAAGGTGTCAGCATTGGCAGCTTCCTCAGGATATGTAACAGGCTATAATAATAATCGTTTCTTTAAACTTAAAATAAAATTCCATTCTTATTATCTAAAACATTTGTATTTAATGGCAAAAAACAACACAACAACAAATGGTTTCATTCTTCAGTGAAAATGAGTAATCACTCACTTTGATTTGAGGTTAGTTTTTAATTAGTAAGTTATTCTTAATTAGCATGATCATCAAAGTGAGTAGCAGGAGACGGAGACGTTTTATACTCACCTAAAATACTTTACCTTTTTCTGTAGAAAAAGTCTAAACATACATACAGACATAGACAGACATATACGTACAGACAGACATACAGCCGTATAGACAGACATACAGCCATAAACATATATATAGACATACATATAGACATACATATAGACATACATATAGACATACATATAGACATACAGCGCTGTAGTAATAAAGAATTTACAATACAAACATTTGGTTCATGTTCTCAAAATAAGTCCAGTCTATAGTCAGGGTCAGTCGTGTTTTTTAAAAATATAGAACCACCACATTTCAAAATCAACCTTTCAAATCAACCTTTTGAATAGATCCAAAACTCCAGGGCGTCCCCCATATTTTTCTCTTTGGATCTGTTAAAAATAAATACCTGTTTATCAAATGACATATACAGTACCTGTTTATTAAACAACATATATAAAAGCAATGTGGTTTGTAGGTTTATCTGATTTATCCTACAGTACAACGTGCTTCTTAAATGATCCTTTAAATGGCTATCAGAATCAGAATCAGAATTAGAATCAGGTTTATTGGCCAAGTATGTTGACAAACACAAGGAATTTGTTTCCGGCTGTTCGTGTCTCTCTAGAAAGTGTCTCTCTAAAAATGCTAAAAATTAATGTATACAGATACTTTACATAAAAAAAACGTACAAATAATACACAAAATACAGAAGGATTCACATCACATGGGGGATGTGAATGGGTTGGGGGTCACGCTGATGGATGTCTGATGATCAGCTGTTGATGATGGTGATGGCCTGGGGGAAGAAACTGTTTTTGTGTCTGGCAGTCTTAGTGGACACAGATCTGTAGCGTCTGCCAGACGGGAGAAGTTGGAACATGTTGTGACCCGGGTGTGTGGAGTCTGTGGTGATTTTTCCAGCCCGTTTCCTGGTTCTTGCGTGGTACAAGTCCTGAATGGAGGGCAGTGAAGCCCCAATGACTTTCTCAGCTGTCCTCACTGTTCGCTGCAGCCTGTTCCTGTCCTGCCTTGTGGCTGCTCCAAACCAGACTGTGATGGATGTACACAGGATGGACTCAATGACTGCAGTGTAGAACTGGATCAGCAGCTCCTGAGGCAGGTCCAGCTTCCTCAACTGGCGTAGGAAGTACAGTCTCTGCTGGGCCTTTTTGAGGATGGAGGTGATGTTGGGCTCCCACTTCAGGTCATGTGAGATGGTGGTTCCCAGGAACCTGAAGGACTCTACCGTAGACACGGGGCTGTTGAAGATTTTGAGGGGCAGCAGTTCTGGGGGGTGTCTCCTGAAGTCCACTCTCATCTCTACTGTCTTCAGTGTGTTCAGCTCCAGTTTGTTCAGGCTGCACCAGGACATCAGTCGTTCCACCTCCTGTCGGTACGCAGACTCGTTGTCATCACTGATAAGTCCAATGACTGTAGTGTCATCTGCGAACTTCAGGAGTTTAACAGACGGGTCATTAGAGGTGCAGTCATTGGTGTATAGAGAGAAGAGCAGTGGAGAGAGCACACAACCCTGAGGGGCACCAATGCTGATGGACTGTGAGGAGGACATGATTTTCCCCAACTGCACCTGCTGCGTCCTGCCTGTTAGGAAGCTGGTGATCCACTGACACATGGCAGGAGAAACAGTGAGCTGGGAGAGTTTTGTGGAGAGAATGTCTGGGACAATGGTGTTAAATGCTGAACTAAAATCAAGAAACAGGATTCTTGCATAAGTCCCCGGGTGGTCTAGATGCTGCAGGATGAAATGCAGTCCCATGTTGACTGCATCATCCACTGACCTATTTGCCCGGTAGGCAAACTGCAGGGGGTCTAGCAGATGTCCAGTGATGTCCTTCAGGTGGGTCAGGACCAGCCGTTCAAAGGACTTCATGACCACAGATGTTAGGGCGATGGGCCTGTAGTCATTTAGTCCTGTGATGGAGGTTTTCTTGGGGACTGGAATGATGGTGGAGCGTTTGAAGCAGGAAGGGACTTCACACAGCTCCAGAGATTTGTTAAATATATTTGTGAAGATTGGAGCCAGTTGTTCAGCACAGATCTTAAGGCAGGAAGGTGAGACACCATCTGGTCCAGGTGCTTTTCTGATCTTTTGTTTCTGGAACAATCGGCTCACATCAGCTTCACATATCTGGAGTGCAACTTGAGTGGTGGGGGGAGGGAGAGACAGAGGGGTTGTTGATGGAGGAGTGATGTTAGATGCTGCTGTGGGTTGAGGAGGTGTGACTGTTTTCTTCTATGCTGTTGAATATAAAAATCTAAAAAGTTATTTTTTGTATAACTGATCATCTAATCAATGAATGAGCTGTTTCCTTTTATGAGCCTTCATTAATGTTATTAGTGATATATTCTTTATTATTATTAGTTATTTCTAGGAACACTTCCTAATATTCCCTTATTGCATTATTATATATCGCCACTGAGTGTCAGGCAGGCTCCCTCACTCACAGTCTTTAAGTCTTGATTAAAAACCCACTTTTATTCTTTCAACTTTAACATGATGTGATTTGTTTTGATCCTCTCTGTAATATACACTGTTCACTATTTTAGCTAGTTTCTGTTGCTTTTTCTATATAATTTGTTTTCGTTTTTGTTTTGTTTTTTCTTTTGTTTTCCTGTCTGCTTGGCTTGTTTCTATCGTACAGCACCTTGGTTGGCCCGCGTCAGCCTAAGTGCTCTATAAATAAAGTGGTATGGTATAAATAATCTAAGATCTCAAGCATAAAGCTATAAAAATTGTTCTAAAAATGTCTTAATCAATTCCTTTGTGGAAAACCAGACCAACCAAAATGCACTCCCGTCAAGGATAATCTGCTATCCTTCCTTCAGCTCCACAAAACATTGAATGTCTGTGGAGACACAATTTTAATCTGTAAAAGAAAATATAAACATTAACTTGTTTCAGGGTTATGAGCTGGGATCATTATCTCTGTACCATCACGAAGTTACTGGAAGTGGAAAAATAAGTCGTCAGACCCACATAAGTACAATATAAACTACAAATTCTGTGGCCTTGCTCTAGCAGGCCATCTCATGAGCATATGTGTTTTATTAAAAAAATTAATCATAGCAGACTGCAGATTTGAAATACTATACCAGGGCATTAACAGATCTTCACAGATCCATACGGGGGGCATGACCTTCAGCTGGACAGTTGGCGTGGGTGACTTCAGGACCTGTCCTCATTTTCTTGATGGAGAATGTGCTCAGACCACTCTTGTCAGAGCATCCAGTGACCGCATATTCTGGTCATGTGTGTTTGATGACCTTGTTCTGACAGGTTTTTGACAAAATCTTTGCCTTTGCTTTGCTGACAGTCTCTTATCTTATCTTTGTGGACAGTCTTTGTGGACAGTCTTTGTGGACAGTCTTTGTGGACAGTCTTTGTGGACAGTCTTTTGCTTGGATAAAAGTCCAGTGCCCTCGAATGTTTATTTTGAGCAGGGCAGCCTGGGAGTCCAGCCTTGGTGTTCTCGGAAGTCAGCGAGCCAGCTTCTGGACACGCCCTTAATATGAAATCTGATCTGATCCAATCAATAACCACAGTAGCTGTAACTCAAAAATTCAGACGCTGCATGTGTTTTTGACATGGTCCTAAATGCCTAAATGCATGAACTACTAACTATGTGTTCTGCAAAGTGTTGTGAGGTCCTTCAGACTTACGGTTTCCGCTCCACAAACATCGTGAGGCCGCTTCTAAGAAAAAAAAATGAGAAAATAGAAAAATGTAAAAATCCTTAACAAACCAGGTTCAAAGTAATCATGTTATTTCTATAAGCATTTACCTTGAATAGAGTCACCTCTGCAAGTCTGGTTTGCACAATGGAATTTAAAATGTTCATTACATAAAAGTGAATTTTCAACAGAGGCATCCTTTTAATCTAATCTGCATAACAGATCTAAAATAATAAATTTACGTATGAGTAAAATCGTCAATTTAACCTGAAACTAGAAATTTTACCACTTTTCAGTGGTTTACTTATCAAAAGTTAAAGCATGGGCTGGATGATTTTGCCCTGTGGTTCCAAGTTTCAATGTTTACAAGTCCAATTCTCACTTATTATAAACTGAGATCCAAATTATGTCCTAAATAGAAAAGTATTGATTAAAATAAAAATGTGTATTCAGTCAAGGCGTGTCTGTGAGTGGTACTTCCCGTTTTAATATTCCATATTATTATTACTGTATACACAGCCCCAATCTGTTTGAATAAAAACAACTCTTACTGCTGTCAAAGCCTATGCATTGTATGGTCAAATGATATGTTATTCTAATTCCTGTTCAAATTTACCAGACCTCTTTTTGTCTCTAATGGTCATAATTTATGCGAAACAACACCAAAATTAGGTTTTAACAGTGAAATGTGTCTTTTACTCCTGGTGAGTTGGCTGGATTCTTGTGCGTATTTAACCTACTTGCTGAAAAGTTACTTCTAACAAAGCATTATTATTATTAATCATTTCAGTCACATTATATAACTCTTAAAAGGAAACAGCTCTTATAATCTACTTAACTGTGAAATAGCTTTTTAAAATCGATAAACATTTTTAATGTATGCAAAAATCGTTTTAAAGTGATGAATTTAAACTGAGCGTTTCAACTTACAATCTAGTCAAAAATCTATTTGACAAAAATATATATTTTTTTGTATTCTTTATAAGTGTCAAAGTTTTATCAATTTAGTTAAACTTTTAAAAGACAGAATTTACTGGCAAGTCTAAAAATAAATTTCTGCTAAATTCTTCTAAGACTTGTTATCCTAAAATGCCTAAACTTAATTTTGATCTGATTATGGTTGTTAATTTAAATTAACAAGCTTATTATAAAAGTTTAAATAGTCAATAATTGTAATTCAATGCAGTATACCGGTAATATTTTCTCTACTTCCCATTTATTTTGCATTAAATCCAAATATATTCCGTGTTTTATCAACATCCTATGCGACAGCTATAAAAACATCCAGTTCCTCTCAACTTCACCTCGCCTTCCTCATCTTCCCTCTGACACTTCCACAAACCCTCTGTGGCCCCCTCTCTTTTTGGGGCCTGAACTTCCTTGTGCATCTTCTGTCTCGACTTCCTGTTTGCTCTCTCCTGCATCAACTTCCTCTTTACTTTCTTGATCACCTCATCTCTCTTAGCATGGTTAGCTGTTTAATTTTTAGTTTATTTTTCAATTCGTGCGCATCCTTTATGATTGTCTGTTGTTGTCGTTGTCGAAGGTGGGGGGTTTGTTAGTTTCTGCTCTGAAACCAAGTGCTGTATTTCTGACTTTTGCAGTCAACCCAAAACCAAGCTGGCACAGTGGTGGTGGGGGGGAGGGGGGAGGAGGGGGATGAGGGGTGGGGAGGAGGGGGGGGAAGGTTGTTAGTTTCTGCTCTGAAACTAACATTTTATAATGAAGGATAAAACAGCTGAAACTGTTTGTTTTGTCACTTAGCAAAATAACTCATGATCCACTAAATTATTTTTTGTAAACCTTCAAAAGTAATGAACGGTTGGACATCTACATTTAATCAACTTTTGTAGCAAACCCAATGAACCAAGCTTGCCTTTGCCAAATTATCTGGGGGAGGCGCAGGCACAGCTGCATCCCAAGGTTGAGCTGAAAAATAAAATAAAAACTTATCAGATGCTTCGCTCCTCTCGACTCATTCTGCCATATTTTTTTCTACAGACTGAAGTTCTATCTCTTTTTTTTGCCTTTAGACAGACAACCTTTTGTGTACAGTATTTATTAATATATGTGAGCAAAGTAATACTGTATCAACCTGGGAAACCTTTTAGATCCAGTTACATTTAACTCCCAAAATAGCAACTTCTCAAACACAAAAACAAGGTACCTACACATTCACTCTCAGAGAACAGAAAGCTGCAGGCAGGCCCAGCACGGGTGGGGGTGGGGTGGGGGGGGGGGGTGAAGGCCCACAGAAAACAGATAACAGAAACAGGAGCCACTGCCTACACACACACAGGAAAATGGGAGAAAGAAAAAAGACCAGAGGTGCAGGGCTCCAGAAACACAAACATACACGTAAAAAAGGACTAAACAAAAAACAGAATGACGCGTCAATATATAAATATAAACGTTCTTGTCTTAATTTCTCTTCTTGCCTGGCCGGACACGCTAAGTCCAATGTAAGGTCTGGCGGTCAGCCTCACATTTCTGGTCTCGGCTTATTTTTTTTTTTTTTAATTTTTTTATTTTTCTTTGATCGCCCTCGCTTAAGTACAGGTGTTCCCAGTCTCACGAGCTCTAACATATGAGGTTCCGGACGTACGAGAACACGTGCTCCGCGTTCTCACATATGAATTTTCATCTTACGAGCACCTCGCAGGAACGGAACCTGCTCGTAAGTCGGGGACCACCTGTATAGAAAAAGATTGGTCCTGCCAACTAACGAAATGCGCAAAAATTCGACTAGTTCTTGAAAAACAGGCACCTCACTTAAAATTTCAAGTCATCGGCTCAGGGTGAACTAGTTCCTGTTACTGTACTCAAATTGTTTTAAAAACGACATATCAACAAACACTTATCAACACTCACGTTCTTGTTGACCTGTGTGGATGTCTGGAAATCTCCGCCAACCCGACCCTGATCGCACCATGGACAGAGGAAGCTGGCCAGAGACAAACCCAATCACTGGACTTTCTGTCATATTTACCGTGCCTCGCAGCTGCACTCCGTTCAGAGGTCACCAGGAGTAGGTATGGGGAGAAACGGGTTTTCGGCACCATTATGATGGGGATTTTAAACCCCTGTTACCTTAATAAAAATCACACAAGATAAACAAGAGAACAGTGTTAAATCAGACAAACAACTTTGCAAAGGGGAAGGGCTTTTAATGTCTTTTGAAACTTAGTTTGGTCTCAAATACATTGTTCAGCACAATTCCGAATTGTACTGGACATGACAAGCTATTTAAACAAGAAGCAGGTGGAGTTTGACAAGCTCTGACGTCTTACAGATAAAACAAACAAGTCATGGTTCTGATCAAACAAGAACATCTAATCAAACATTGTCAAGGCTATAAGACTGTCTTTTCTGTATCAAAGGCAAAAGCAAACAAACATGTTTGTACTATCAAATATAAGTGTTTAAAGGGAACAGAGAATATTTGATATAAGTGAGCTGGGTTATAATTATTGGGTCAGAGTAATTAGTTTTAGATGATAAATATTGAACATCTCCATCATCTAACTTGTCTGTATATGACCTGGGTGTCTCAGACCACAGGGTCATCTCCCTGGAAGTGCCTTCAACTTCGCCTGCTTCTAACCCAAAACGACCTATCCAGTTCCGTGACTTTAAAAACATTTCCCCTGATGTTTTGTCTGCTGATCTTCACGCCCTGACCGCTGTCAATCACTCATCTGCAGATGACTCTGTGGATTACTACAACCAATCTCTCCAGGAGCTTCTGGACCTACATGCTCCCTTGAAGTCAAGACTGGTGTCTTTCTCCCGTTCAGCCCCCTGGTACACTGGTGAGCTGCGCAGGATGAAGGCAACTGGCCGTGCTATTGAGAGACGTGTAAAATCATCTGGTCTCTCGGTACATAAGCAAGCGTACAAAGAACATCAGAAAGCGTACGCCTATTCTCTTAAAGAAGCACGCTCCAAATATTATTCCAACATCATCAACACCTGCCCTGGAAACTCTAAACAGCTCTTCTCCACAATAACTCATCTGCTTAATCCCATTAAACAAACTCATGAGGACTCTGTTCAAAAATGCAACCTGTTCCTCTCATCATTTAAAAACAAAGTTGACACTATCAGATCTCAGCTCCACAACCTCCCTGATCTTAGTGTACCATCTACCCGTCTGCTTTCTGGGACCCTGAGCAGCTTTGATGAAGTCGTTCAGAGTGAGGTAGAGACCATCCTCAAGAAAATGAAGCCTTCATCCTGCGCCCTGGATCCCTTCCCCTCGTCTCTCATAAAATCCAATCACTCTGCAATTAGCCCATTAATCACACAAATAATAAACAAGTCTCTACAATCTGGTCATGTTCCATTGCCTCTAAAAACTGCCATCATTAGGCCTCTTCTGAAAAAATCTAATTTGGATCCCGACAATTTTTCTAACTACCGCCCAATTTCCCACCTCCCATTTCTGTCCAAAGTGCTGGAGAAAACAGTTGCTGCTCAGCTGCAGGACCACCTACAGCAACACTCTCTGTATGAGAAGTTCCAGTCTGGATTCAGAGCAGCTCACAGTACTGAGACTGCACTGCTGAGAGTAACAAATGATGTCCTCATGGCTGCTGACACTGGTTCTCCCTCCATCCTTGTCCTCCTTGACCTCACTGCAGCCTTCGACACTGTGGACCATAGTATCCTCCTCCACCGTCTTCATGTGGAGGTCGGTCTCTGTGACACTGTCCTGGACTGGTTCAATTCTTTCCTCTCCAATAGGCTGGAATGTGTTAGCCTTGGCAATGCCACTTCCCAGACAGTCGGTGTCTCCTGTGGTGTCCCTCAGGGGTCAGTTCTGGGGCCCCTGCTGTTTTCCCTCTACATGCTGCCTTTAGGTCAAATTATTAATCAGTTCAACATTTCTTTTCACTGCTATGCCGACGACACACAGCTTTACATCAGGACTGGAACATCATCATCATCCCTATCTCCGTCTTCACTCACTGTTCTCTCTGCCTGCCTGGAGGAAATAAAGGCATGGATGAATCAGAACTTTCTTCAATTAAACTGCTCGAAGACTGAGGCCATATTGATTGGCACCCCTCACC
The DNA here is from genome assembly GCA_038048925.1 of Garcialebias charrua. Taxonomy (NCBI): domain Eukaryota; kingdom Metazoa; phylum Chordata; class Actinopteri; order Cyprinodontiformes; family Rivulidae; genus Garcialebias; species Garcialebias charrua. Next base: position 25,631 of record JBBPBX010028583.1, read on the forward strand.
AGATACAAACATCAACTTTAACAACAATCTCCTTCTCTGGTCAAGACATCCCCCTCTCCACCTCTGTTACAAATCTTGGAATAAAAATGGACTCTCATCTTACATTTGAAAATCACATTAAGCATCTGTTTAAAACCTGCTTCTTCCATCTTCGAAACATCTCCAGACTTCGCCCATCTCTGACTTTTCCTGATGCTGAGAAACTCGTCCATGCCTTTGTCTCCTCCAGGCTCGACTACTGCAACTCCCTGTTTATTGGTATCCCTGGCAAAAACCTTCAGAAACTTCAATACATTCAAAACAGTGCAGCAAGGATTCTGTTGAGAGTTCGTAAATTTGAACATATTACACCCATTCTCCATAACCTCCATTGGCTTCCTGTCACTTACAGAATTCAGTACAAAACTGCTCTCATTACCCATCAATGCTTGCACAACACTTCACCTGACTATCTAACACTGGCAAACCCAGGGGAAAAAAAAAACACTAGAACTGCCATGAGTTTGTCAAAATGACAATTCTTCCATTAGGTGTCATGAGCCTGGGGGTGGATATCTTTGTTTTTGGGTAAACATCCCCTCCTGAGAATCTTCTCCCAGCATAATCTTCTCCAGTAGGTCAAAACAAAAGATCCCCCTCACACAAAGAACATTCATTTACATACATCCCCCACAAATTAACCACACATTCCAACAGC
>JBBPBX010028583.1:28827-36461 GCA_038048925.1 Garcialebias charrua
ATATATATATATATATATATATATATATATATATATATATATATATATATATATATCACACACTTTATGGTATTGTAGGCCATTGCATTAGGTAATACATTCAGCAATTACTTTTACTTTAATACTTTAAGTATTTTTAAAAGCAAGTACTTATTTACTTTTACTTAAGTAAAAATATTAATATGGTACTTCTACTTTTACTAGAGTATATTTTTGTCTGTTTATTTGCACTTTTACTTAAGTACAGTGTTTGAGTATTTTCTCCACCACTGGATTTACCTGACTATATAAATATGCCCCAAGGCCTCCTCCCCGCCAACAGATTGGAATGGCCTCATATACATACCAATGGCTTTAAAAATGCTAATTCAATTTGTCAGTTTGACAATCCCATGGGTTGCATAGGTAGAATTGTCATTTTGACAAAAACTGGTAGAGCTAGTGCTAAAGGACATTCTTGCACCATATTCATCCACCCGGTCTCTACGATCACAGAACAGTAATTTCCTTCATATTCCTCGGACCAAATTGAGGACCATGGGAGACCGAGCATTCTGTGTGGCTGCCCCCCGCCTGTGGAACTCCCTCCCTGACGACCTGAGAGCTCCACAGTCACTGGTTGACTTTAAAAGCAGCATAAAGACCTTTCTTTTTAAGCAAGCCTAATCTGCCTCCACATGATTTTATCTTTGATCTTAGTCGATATTATTATTGATTTTATTTGATTTTATCACTTGTTTTATTTTGATCTTTGCTTTGTTACACTTTGTAGCACTTTGAGATTTTTATTAATGAAAAGTGCATTATAAATGGAATTCATTATTATTATTATTATTATTATTATTATTATTAATCTGCTAGATTTAAATTGTTTCGGTTTGACTTCTTCCAAAACATGTTTTGTGCGCTACTAAAATAAATTATAAATAAATCGAATTTTATCTCAAATGTCTTATACAGGTCAACAGCTTGTAAATTAAACCCATATACTGTAATTACACTCTGTAAGCCTAAAAAATATCCGAGTGGTTTAAGAGCTGTTTATCTAAACAGTAGGTACGGTATCTGTTCACGTTAGCTAACTGCTAACATAAAAGAGCATTTTTTTTAATAGCTCTAAATATCTTCTGCAGCTAACAGTGAGTAAATGACCACCAAATTACGCTCTGTAAGTTTCAAGAAAACCCGCGGTGTGGTTTATGAGTTATCTTGCTAAAAAAACAGCTAACCTCACAGCTAACAGCAGCTACATCCAGAGCAGGAGGCGGGCAGCGACATTCAGTCCGAGCAAGAGGCTTTTTTCGGACACGAGCTAGAAACGGTCTATGTACTCTCTGGAAGTTTCCCCCTAGCGGACAAAAGTGTTACTGCACCATTTTTTGGCCAAAATGAAAAACAGCGATATCAGAGCCAAAAATGGGTCAAAAAATATGGGGGAAAAAATCCATAAATAACACGCTTCGGCGTATAACACGCAGGACATTCAAATGAGTAAAAAAACTCTGTGTTATACGCCGATTTTTACAGTAGATGCTGTTTGAATGGGTCAATGAGGCACAGATTATGTAGTAAAGAGCTTTGAGTGTCTTGATAAGATAGAAAGATGCTTTATAAGTACAGTCCATTCAGCTGTGCAGCCTTCACGTTAGTCAGCCTGTGTGAACTGCAGTAATGAGCCTCCACTTGGAACCTTGGAAGTTTCGTCAGATCTGACTCCTTGAAATAAACTACGGTTCAGAGCTCATTTAGCCGTGCGGTGTGCCTTTTAGAGGAATAGAGGAAGCGCAACATTAATAAATCAGCAGTTTATCATATCGCTAAAGATACGGTCCTTAGCGGCTAAAGCGTTAGCTGTCTTGTTAGCTGCAAAGGACCGTATCTTTAGCGATATGATAAACTGCTGCTTTATTAATGTTGCGCTTCCTCTCTGTGTTCCTATAAAAAGACACACAACACGGCTAAATGAGCTCTGAACCGTAGTTTATTAGGACTCAGATCTGACGGAGCTGGTAGCTTCATACATGCTAGCTGCTGTTGTGTTTACTAAACGTCTCCTTCTGCTCGAGTGCCCGCCCACACTGGAGAAGAAGGAAGGTGAGGGGGAGCGCAGCAGAGGACTCTGTGTGTAGAAGGAGGGGGGGCCGCCTGGGAGAAAGACAGCAGGATTTCCAAGTATAAGTCAAAGTCAAAGTCAACTTTATTGTCAGAACTGCAATATGTACAGGACATACACAGGGCCGAAATTGCGTTTCTCTCAGTCCCTCGGTGCAACAGTAACCATCTAAACACTAAACACTAAAACATTTAATAAACATAAGCATAAAATAGTAAAAAAGTGTAACACTGTCCTGAGTTTTTTCATAATAGTATAAAAGTATGAAAATTTACACCAACACTGAAACACCAAACACCCCTAAAACACCAAACACCCAATGAACATAAGCATAAAATGAAATAATAAAAGTGTAATACTGTCCTGAGTTTTTGCATAGTACCGTAAACACCGGTGTATAATACGCACTTTTATTGCTCATTTGAATGTCCTGCGTATTATACACCGAAGCGTATTATCTACAGATTTTTCCCCATATTTTTAGACCCATTTTTGGCTCTGATTCGCTGTTTTTCATTTTGGCCTAAAAATGGTGCAGTACCAGTTTCGGCCGCTATGGACGCTAATGCACCCTGTAGTCTGTTTACCTGCAGACTGTACCTGGAGGCGTATCCTGGCGCCATCTAGTGGCCATAAAAAAGACTGTCACGGCAGCACGTATTATACACCGAAGCGTATTATCTACCGATTTTTCTGATTTATTTCCAAATATTGGTCAAAGCGTATTATACACCAGAGCGTATTATACACCGGTGTTTACAGTAGTATAAAAAGTATAAAACGTATATCTATAAAATAAACTGAAGTTTCTAGCGTTGACATTTGCAAAGAGTGGCACAGCAGCATATAAGTTAATGTACACAGTATATGTATGAGGTAGTTGATGTTGGTATAGAGGCAAAGTGGCATATGAAGTGAGGCACATAAGGCACATTTGGCATCCTTAGATAAGGCTAGTCAGAGAATGCTGTATATGTATCTGCAGTAGTGTAGATAAAAGTAGTGTAAATGTAAACAGTAATTTTCATTCATTCATTCATTCAACCTTTATTTATACAGGCTAGCCTCGTTGAGTCACGGGGACTCATTTACAAGAGGGACCTGTCTCACTCACACCAAACAACCATCCACTCTCACACTCACACCTAGGGTCAATTTAGAGTCACCAATCAGCCTAACAAGCATGTTTTTTGGTCTGTGGGAGGAAACCGGAGTACCCGGAGGAAACCCACGCATGCACGGGGAGAACATGCAAACTCCACCCAGAAAGGCCCCGGACCGGGATTTGAACCGGCAACCTTCTCGCTGAGAGGCAGCAGCTCTACCAGTTGTGCCACCGTGCTGCCAAATAATAATAAATGTAAAGCAGTAGTAATAAATGTAAACAGTATTAATAAATGTAAACAGTGAATGTAAACAGTAGTATGACTATAGGCAGTAATGTAATACAAACATTAGTGCAAATATGAGAAGTAGTGCAAACTGAATGAGCACATGACCGAGAGTTTAGTGAATAACCCGTTTGATGACACAGAGTCCAGTGTTAAAATCTTTGTGTTGAGTGGTAATGTGTGAGAAAGTTTTTTGTGTTAAGGCAGTTCAAATGGGAGGGGAGGCAGAGCAGGCAGAGTGTTTAGCATTCTGACTGCCTGATGAACAGAGCTGTCTCTCAGTCTGCTGGTTCGAGCCTGGAGACTCCTCAGTCTCCTCCCTGATGGCAGCAGTCTGAAGCAGCTGTGTAGTGGGTGTGTGGGATCACCTGCCATGCAGTGGGCTTTCCGAGTGAGGCGTTTGCTGTGTAAGTCCTGCAGTGAGGGCAAGGAGGTGCCGACGATCTTCTCAGCTGCTTTCACGATGCGCTGGAGGCTCTTGCGGCAGGATGCAGTACATGCACCAAACCACACCGTGATGCAGCTGGTCAGGACACTTTCTATGGCTCCCCTGTAGAAGGTGCACATGATGGAGGTTGAAGCTCCAGCCCTTTTCAGCTTGCGGAGAAAGTAGAGGCGCTGGTGAGCCTTCTTGGCCAGTGCTGCAGTGTTCCTGCTCCAGGACAGGTCCTTTGAGACGTGCACTCCCAGGAACTTGGTGCTGTCCACTCTCTCCACTGCGGTGCTGTTGATGGTCAGAGGGGCATGTTGGGCATCCCTCTTCCTGAAGTCCACAACAATCTCCTTTGTCTTCTCCACGTTGAGAGTGAGATTGTTGTGTCCGCACCACAAGGCCAACACTAACACTATATAACACTATATTGTTTATATCGAGATAGTCTCAACTTATACAGGTGGTCCCCGCCTTACGAGCGCTCTTACTTACGAGGTTCCGGACTTACTAGCTGGCGAACGAGCAGTAAATTTGTAAAGAACATACAAAAAATACAGCACTTTTATGTGTTTTTAGATGAAAGTGTGTTAGCTAACCGTTTGGAAACAAGTTTCTGAGCATGTTTATGAACTTGTATGAACGTTTGTGATGAAAAACGAGTGTTCGTAGTACCGCTAGCATAAATTTTCCAACTTACGACCGAAAATCCGGACTTACGAGAACACGTGTTTGGTGTTCCGACGTACGAGATTTTGCTTTACGAGATAGTCGTAGGAACGGAACTCGCTCGTAAGTCGGGGACTACCTGTATCGCAAAAAAATATAAAAAAATTCACGATATTTTAATAATATCGAGATATCGCCCAGCCCTACGCACATTGTTCCAAAACAATTTGTTCACCTTTAACAAACATTTGCATATGAACACCTAACTTTCAACACTTGCTCTTCTCAAGGGCGGACGTCTCCTCTCGGTCTCCGCTTTGCTTTTGCTTTGTCTTGTCTGTGAAACTGTCTGAGAGCCTCTCTTCTACAAAATCTTCTGAATCATAACTATGAACTTCAATTTGGTCAGTTGGTCCCTCAACACAACTGATAACATTTCTTCAACAAGAAGACAGACTGTAGGCGAGATGATTTGTCCTGTTGACATGCACACAGCTGGATATCTCATCGACTTGAAGACTTGATGACGTATCCATCTCTGCTGTCATCTGTGGATCTTAAGGACGCATATTTAATTGGATTTATGATAACTGGTTCCTGCTTTTTGGATTCGGCTGGTTCCTGGTCTATCAACACAAAAGGAAGAAGGCGGCTAATCTGGACCTGGTCAGGCTGCCTGTCTTACATGATGGCTTGGTTCATGTCTCGAAGACTTTCCAGACTTTTGGCTGAATGGATTACATCTTGGGGATTTTCTGAGGCAGGTTCCATTGGTACAGTCATTTTTAATTTGGACATTTCTGAAGCGAGTGGAAGGTAGATGTCATTAAAGTTCTGCCTGTCTCCAAAAACAATAATGTTTATCTGACATTCGGCTCCCCAACTGGCCTTGATAGGCCGTCTTATCGCAACACGCCTGAGAAGTTTTGTAAACTTGACGCTCTCGCCTTCCCAAACTGCTACTCCATGGACGTCAGAGGAGCCCAGCTGAATAAACATTCTGTCATCATTTCAGGACTCTGGCTTTGTTTCTGGCTGTAGCCGGCAGCCCCCACCCCTCCCCCTGCGTAATGTCGGCATCATTACAGTATGTGCTTGTGTGCGAGACTTCTAAATGGTTTTAAGAATCTGTTGGACTCCTGGCAAGAACCTTTCTTTGAACCTTTCTACCTTTCTTGAACGCAGAGTGCGGCAGGCGTTTGCCTGTGTACAGCACCTGTGTGAACGGACGTCACGCGGGCATTTTTTCCTTTCTGTGATTAAGTTTTAGAGCAACTGTCTTTTCTGACTGCGTTGTGGTTCTGCAAACGTTATAAGTTGCCGGTCAAAGCAGATGACCGCTTGTCCTGAGTCTGGGTCTGCTAGAGGTTTCTTCCTTCTAAAAGGGAGTTTTTCCTTTCCACTGATGCCTAGTGCTTGCTCAGGATAGGAGACTGCAGCCAGGCCAAGATTTGACTTGTTGCTGGATTCATTAGATAGAAAACTTTACTAGTTTAACCGTAATTTTATTAGTGGGGGCTGTTAGCTCCCGCTAGCTCCAGAACGAATTTAGCTTAAAAAACCACGTAGCTGCATTTATTGTTCGCTTACCTGCTGCCTCTGTCACCCTCCTGGGTCCTCTGGACTGTTTTGGATTTTCTCCTGTGCTCCTCTTCGAGGTAATGATCATTCAAATTACCTCTTTCTGCTTCTTGTATATCTTTCTTGGAGCCGTGGGCCTGCTGTTAGCGGCTAGCTCCATGCTAGCTTCCACCGGATCGACAACAATGTTGACCTACTCCGCTTCGCAGCTGTTTGAATTTAACAACTGCTCCATTCCTCCTTCTATTTCGACCATTAAACAACTGGGACTTCTGCGTAGACCTCGTTACATCCATAGAAGCTCTCGAAAGAAATTAGTTCACTTTAGGCAAACTGGCTCTGACTCGATTGCTACTGTCTGGTCTGAGAGACGTGTCGCACCTCGACGACGTCATCAGAACGCTGCGTCTGTGGTCCTTTGTAGTCCACAGCACACGAAGTGGCAAGGAAAACGTGGAGTGGACTTCAGTCTGCTTAAACCTCTTCAAAAACAATCTGCTCCAACTAGTATTAAAATAGAACTTTTTAATGTTCAATCACTTTCAAACAAATCATGTCTAATTCATGATCACATTTTGGAGAAGAATTTGGACCTCATGTGCCTCACAGAAACTTGGCATAGACCGGATGTGTACAGTTCTTTAAATGAAGCTTGTCCATCTGGATACAGCTATCTGCAGAGAGCCCGCAGCACTGGCCGCGGTGGTGGTCTGGCTGTAATCTACCGCAGTAGTTTAGGGCTGTCGCATCTGGTTTCTCAGGATTTTTCTTCTTTTGAATGTCTGGCTTTCAGCTTCAAAGCCCCACTCCTGATGAATGTTATATTAATTTATAGACCTCCCAAACCGCATGTTTCATTTAACTCAGAGATACATGACCTCTTCACTTATTTCTGCACCTCCCCTGTGAAGACTATTTTTCTTGGCGACTTGAATATCCACGTGGACAATTCCTCTTCACCTCTGGCAACGGATTTTAAGTCTCTTTTGGACTCTCTTAATCTCACTCAACATGTTGACGCCCCTACGCACAGCAGGGGGCATACTCTGGATTTGGTGATTACTGACACTGTACTCATCAATAATTTATCTGTATATGACCTGGGTGTCTCAGACCACAGGGTCATCTCCCTGGAAGTGCCTTCATCTTCGCCTGCTTCAAACCCAAAACGACCCATCCAGTTCCGTGACCTTAAAAACATTTCCCTTGATGTTCTGTCTGCTGATCTTCACACCATGACCGCTGTCAATCATTCATCTGCAGATGACTCTGTGGATTACTACAACCAATCTCTTCGGGAGCTCCTGGACCTACATGCTCCCTTGAAAACAAGACTGGTGTCTTTCTCCCGTTCAGCCCCTTGGTACACTGATGAGCTGCGCAAGATGAAGGCAACTGGCCGTGCTATCGAGAGACGTCTAAAATCATCTGGTCTCTCGGTACATAAGCA
>JBBPBX010028584.1:7681-28130 GCA_038048925.1 Garcialebias charrua
AGGGACGTGAGGGGGGGGGCTATGGGGGCTTGAGCACCTGCCCCTTTTGCTCCTTGCCCCCAAGTGCCCTTTTGGGAAAAAAAAAAAAAAAAAAAATTTTTTTTATTTCCTATTCCTAAGCCCTCCTCTGACACATAATAACATACTAAAATTATTTATTTTATTATTATTAATTTTGTATTTTGCAAGAAAAACAACATAATAAGCCCTCCGGTCACGTACCAACACTACATTCCCCACAATGCAACAGTGGTAGTAGGGGTGGGGCCAATTCGATCCGGAGTCGTGTCTCATGAACCCAGAGTAATAAGACCTGCCTCACATTCACATTAGGGTCAGTGGGGGAGCTGGTCCCCTTGGGGGCATTGCCGTTCGGGGGGCATGGCCCCACCCCTACTACTACTATTCAGCAAATCCCTTTCAGTTTGCAGCCAGCTACAGCGTGTGGACTGAGTGAGTAGCACTTTAGCTAACAGCTAGCCAACTTTTCATCGTAACATGTCCGCTGTGTGGAAGTATTTTACACTAAACACCACAAGACAGCAATGTGCAATGTCTGCATAGCCATAGCGCCACATTAAACTGCGGTCAAGTTGGTTTTATGTTGGACATTCGAGCTCCGGGGCTTCAGCGGGATGCCACTCTCGCTGAACCGAAACAGGGAGACCGACCGCGGCCAGCTGCGTCCAGTCCGACCCGCTGTCTGACGTCTCGTAGGACGGACAGGCGGAGAGCGGCTGACCAAAATCAGAGCCCCCGCCCCGGATTGAAAAAGAAAAACACACCGCTGAAGCCACGGAGCTCAAATGTTCACCGAGAAGTTGCTAAACTTCATCATAATTAATGACCAACAGCTATCAGCTGTAGAAAATGAAGGATTTTGCAGCTTGATACTTGCAGCCAACAGTAAACAATCATAAAAAAGCATATTAATTAAAAATCACAAGAAAACTGTGTTAAAAAAATGAAACATAAACAGCTACATTATAAAACAATGTACAATACTAAAAGCAGGAACATGTCTGTCTGTGTTGGTTTATGCCAAGAACTTAACAGATGTAAAGCTATTTAATATTTTATTTAATCCATTTATTCATTCATTTAAAAGAGACAAAATAAAACAAATTAATAAAAAAGAAAACATTGAATGAAAAGAGTGCAAAAAGAAGAAGAAAAAAAATCTTATATCACCCCCTTAAAATAAACATTGAACCAGTCCGTCCCTTGGCTTGTAGCAAATTTGTTTTTTTGGCCCTCCATGTATTTGACTTTGACACCCCTGGCTTATGCAATAGGGAGCACATCGCCCATCCAAAACCTATCATCTCTCCATAATGGATATATGTCCGATTTTCTAACTTCCTTTGCTGCATAATGTACATTGCATTAATTCTAGCATTAGGTAAATGTATCTTGAAGGAAAATAGCACTTAAATAAAAGTCCAACAAGAATATTCATTTAGAATTAAAAATAACTCACCCTGAACTACCATAATAGATAAATGTAATAACCAATCAAGTTGCTCCTGTCCAATAAAAGCGTACAAATGAAGGGGAAAAACCTATCCAGACTTTAAGTAAGTTTAGGGTCTGGTTCGCAGAGTATGGAGTTAAATTTGTTTCACAATTAGTCAACGGAAAAAAAACTAACCTCAGTTATGTAAAATAAAATTGTAATCAAAACTTTTGGAATTGTAATGATTTCATTTTTTTTAAAGCAAAAACTTTTGTTTAAAAAACATTTTTTTAAATTAAATAGCTAATTTTTCTCTCGTGAACTTAAAAAGTTATTTGCAAAACATAAACTTTTATTTGCACACATCAGAAATCTTTTGTTGCGATTTTAGGCTCTGCCCACGACGTCATGTGAGAATCGCAAGCAAAACTTTGAATGACAAACAAAACTTAGAATAGCAAGCAAAGATTTCTGACATGCGCAAATAAGTTTGTTTTGCAAATAATTAGCAACATAATTGCAAAAAATGTCAATGACCTCACTGAGGTCATTGACATTTTTCGAGACATGACCAACAGAAAACTGCTGCTGCACAGTTGTTTTAAGAAGGGGCAGATATGACAAGATTTTTTTCTTCTTCTACTACCTTTCATTTTATATCTTGTTTTTTTCTTTCATGTGTTTGTAAATTGTCTATGTGTTTTAAATCTGAAATGAATAAATAAAATAAAATGAATAAAAATAAATAAATAAGAAGAGAACAAAAATAGCAAAAATGCTTAAAAGTTGGAAGTTTGTTTTTAAACAGTTCACCATGATGGAAAAGAAGATTTTGGATCTTAGATTCAGTTTGGGGAAAAAAAGAAAGGCAAGAGACCGAAATAAATAAGAGACATTGGCCTCCACTCAACACAGAGAAGATGAGACAATGAGGAAAAAAGAGAAACTGACAAGAAAAAAAGAAGAGGAAAGATTGAAGAAAATGTATATAGGTACTTACAAATACACTAAGACACAAATAGAGATATAGGTCTAAATTTTGGTGGTCAGTTAGTCTCAGTAGGCTTTTCTCATGGTGACATGCATTAACAATTCAATTTTTGCTTTTGTTTAGTTTTCTTCTGCAGTTCCACATTAAAGTTTGATGCAGCTCTGCTTTTCTGAATGGACCATCTTCATCTCCACTGCAAGTGTAGCAAACCAGGCAGCTCTTTCTTTCATAGATTACAGTACACTAAAAAGTTGCATTGTGCCCTTGTTTATATTTTTTATAGTGTAATTCTGTAAAGACAAAATATATCTGGTGGTGTAGCTCTGATTTACATATCTTGAAAATCGCAGGTTTGAATATTGCAATACTTTCCTATAACAAAGAAATTACTAATAAAATATTTTACATATGGATAGTTGTATGTTCTATGTAGAGGTTTTCCTAAGCTTTGATAGTATATCTCACAATTTTGTAATTTATCATTGTTTATTTAACTCTGAAAGCTATGTGACTTTGTTAAAATTCTGAAATGCGGTTAGATGTGCCCCCTTTTTTTTGAGCACCTGCCCCTTTAGTGGGCTCTGCACGTCCCTGGATGTTAGAAATGCAACTGCCAGGAGAAATACACAGAGGAAGGCCAAAGAGGAGATATATGGATACAGTTAGAGAGGACATGAAGGTAGTTGGAGTGAGGACAGAGGATGCAGAGGACAGAGTGAGGTGGAGGAGGATGACTCGCTGTGGCGACCCCTGAAAAGGGAAAAGCCGAAAGAAGAAGAAGAAGATAGTTTCTTTGTCTTTCTACTGAAGACACTGGATGACAAAAGGTTCAATTACGGTGCTCTTCACTGACCCCTCCCTTTCTCTATACAATCCGTTTTAACCATCCAAAATCACGTTTTTGGATGGTTAAAAGCAGCTAAGCTGAGAAGCTAAGCTACGAGTTAAGCTAACAGGCTGACCTCAGAGAAAAAACCTCTGTCTTGTCAAAGCTCCAAAATTCATGGTTGAAACCCGTGCCTTTATGTAAAAAGTTGTTTTACTCAGCAAAAAGAAGCTGAGAACTTGTTTACTGATTTTTTATTAGAAGCTTTGTTTGACAAGTGCTATGCTAAAGAGCTCAAACCGCACAGAGCATCCACCATTTTGAGAACCGAAGAGAGACAGCCCATGTTATGTCAAGGGGCCCCCCTCCATTTTTTTTAAAAGAGACACGCTGCTTGCTCCCTCACTATCCATCCTTCGGTTCAGTCTTATATTACCATCCGGTAGTTGTCTAAAGGTACTACTGTGCATGCAAAATAAATTAACAAACATTTATCCTTAAATTTGACAATAATTACTAATTATTGTCAAATTTCAAACAATATTATTGTTTATCGCAATAATTTCAAAGACAATTAATCGCCCAGCAAAATTTGTTATCGTGACAGGCCTAATTCACAGCACATACTTCGAATGTGACATCTCGGGATGAGATTATTTTCAAAGTTTGACAAAAATTGTACGAATCTGTAATTTCTCGGCAATTTCTCATTTAAAAACTCTGGTGTGAAAGACAGCGGACAATATGCAAACCTTCAAGGAATTCTATGCCTTTACCGGGTAATTCTTTAAAGATTTTACTAAAATAATACTTTCTCTAATGCATTGCTGTTTTTTTTTTTTTGTGCTGAGAATTGTGCTGTTAAATTTCTATTGGCTTTAATAAAAACCTGTAAATGTCACAGAGAGTTCATAACTACATTCCAAAACCCTTCTGTGCTTTTTTAACTAAAGTCTTGTCTTTTTTTCTTCTTCTTCTTCAAAGTAAAAGTTGAACTGTTGCCCATATACCGTACATGAGAAGATAACCGAGCTGCTATAAGTGCCATGATCTTTCTCATGTACAGTATTTAGGTGTAAAGAGGCTCACTTTCCTTTGTAGTGGTGCAGTTGTGATGAAGCAGTGGTGGGAGCATCTGTCAGTCGCCTTGGGTCGAAGCATCTTTTAGAAATAGATCTGTGAAGAGATGGGTACATCCTCCACTTTTGACAAAATGATAGCCAGCTTTGTACTGTGGGGATCCACTGGTTACTGAGAAGTCAAAACTGAAGCAGATTTTTTTGCTTCAGACCACACAGCACTGAGTGTTCTCCACCAACCCCTGTTTTAAAAGCACAGAATGAAACCATAAAAACCAGCAGAGCAGGCACGCATGAAGCCAATGGCCATGCATGACATTCAACATGGACATGTAGATACAGTATACTGGAACCGGTGTTGATTCCCTGCTTTTTCTTTCATTCTTATCCACACTCCAATGGACATTTGTTGATTCTAAAAAGAATCATCAGTTTCTTTGATCAGCAAAGATTTTTAGCTCTTGTATCTGTCAACACACTGGTCTCTTTGCGGACGATGGCTAAGGAGCTGCAGCCATGCGTGATCCAATTAGTATGATGAGCAGTGGGTTTCGTATGAGGCTTATGCCGGCATGTCTTGGAGAGTAAATGGATTCTTAGTATGGATTTCTAGCTCCCCGGAGTCTTAACAGTCAGTGACCTCTCTACAAGGGTTATTGGTGTAGTTAAACCAGTGTGTAATGATACTCAAACATCCATCTTGGCTTTGCTGTGACACACTCTAGTGATTTTTATAATGAAAAGCCTCTTTTAGAGAAAGCTATGTGGTGACATGCCATTTTGATGAAGTGAATCTACCAGCAGTTTATATAATTGGCTCCAGCTAGATGGTTTTCGGGGTTGATCATTTCTGTATTCTTGCAATTGATTTTTTTTATATTGTTTTATTTATTTTATTTTATCACTTAACACATCATAGACTATAATAAATGTTTTGGAAAAATAAGTTTAGCCATGTAAAATGATGCTTTTTTTTTGTTCAAGTAGATTTTATTGTCATTCACATCACATGTGGTGCATGAGGTGGAACAAAATTGTGTACACAGGGTCCCAGTTACATCCAACAATAGCAAAATTACAAAGAAACAGTAAATAAGGATCTAAGATATAATCTAAGAAATACGCTAACAGTGCAGAACAGTACGCCAAACAACAGCATGAACATGAGTCTGTGAGTAAATGAGTACAAATGAATACAGCAGCATGGATAATCAGCAGCAAATATCACCATTCAAAGTTTCATACCAGTGATTTGTTTTTCACAGTGATAATCCTGATTAACAGCTTAGTAGTTTAATAATTTTAATAATACTGGAACTAAGTTATGTTAGATTTTAAAGTTATTCAAGCTAATACCAGTAGCTAGTTAGCTTGGTTTAGCTTAGCTTAGCATAAGTGCAAACATAGCTCTGTTCAGGGTTAAGAAATCTAAAAGGCTTAAGTATTTGTATGTTAACTTTAGTGTGCCAAAATTATTTCCTAGAATATAAGTATATATTGTTTTGTTGTTGTTTTGTATCATTAACAAAATTGGTTTAACTTGTTATGCTAAGCTAACTGAAGTAGCTATTTTGCTCATGTGAAATATCGCCCTCTTCAGCAACTTCTTGCAGGAAAACAGTAGCTTCTTAAATTATCAGATGTTTTTAACCTTTTTTTTTTACAGCAGAAACTTATTTATCAAATAATTACAGAGGTGTATTTAACACCACTTCATCAGTGTTTATAGTGTTTATGAAAAAGGATTGAGGGCAGATTTGAAAGTGTGATTTACGAGAATTTTTTTCCCCCCTCTTTTTAAACAACCTGTCTTGTCACATTCTGCATTTATCGTCTGGAATATAACAGACTGCCTGCAGCTTTCACCAATAAAATCTGTGTTTTTCTTGGGAAATTCAGCTGTGTGGCATATGAGCCTAATTCTCTTTTCACAGAGACAACCCCTGATAAAAAGTCTTAGTTCAAGAACTGGTCTTGATTTAGAGTGAGGTTTACAAGTTGTTAGCAAGGAAAACTCAGACGAGTGTGATCTCTTATGTTCCACTCCACAATTAGGCTAATGCTTTCCTGTGGATGTGATTGACTGTAGGTCTTGCATGTTTAATATGTTTTTATTTTCATTAATTTTTGTCCATACCAAATTTACTCACACATCCAGTAAGTTTTGTCCCCTGATGCCATCTTCCATTTTTCACTTAAGCTATTGGAGCATAAACCTGTCAAGTGTAATCTAGTTTTGGGTTGTGTTAGCAGCAACGTGTTGTCAGTTGAGTTAAAAAAAAGTGTTAAATTGCGTTTAGGGGTTAGGTTTGAAACGTCACTGAACTTGTGGCAATAAATGAGTTACAAGTCGGGTCCTGCCTTTTTGTCTCATGAATGGCATGAGGTGCATTGGCGCGTTTGTGTTGGTGCAAACGTGTTATCGTCTCACTTCTTTTAATCACTTGCAACCATGAAAGGCAAGCAACTTGTGTGCGCTATGTACCAGTATGTGTGTTTGTCTGTTAGCAAACTATCTCATGAAACCGTAGACAGATTTTAGGGAAGATCATTTATCAGTGGATGTACGAGCTAACTCTGGCTCTTCACTGTCATCGGCTAATAGCAGCTGGCTGAGGGGACATCCACAATGGAGACCTTTTTGTAAATACCTGTATGCAAAAATGATTTTTGTTTGTTTGTTTGAGCTGCATGTAAACTGCATTTTTTTTTAGATCCCCTTGCATTTTTGTGTGAACAAATAAATGAAGTCATAGCCCCACCTGTAATCTAACCTATGATCCAAACCTGAGGGTGTCCTTCTCCTCTTGTACAGAAGTCCCTCACTACTTTGCGCTTCGACTTTCGCGGACTCACTTTCCACGGGTTTTCAACATAAGATTGTACACGAAACACAACTTGTTGATTGTTGGAAGGCGACCAACCAGAGCATTGTGCTGAGGGGCAGACTGGCCATTGGGAGCACCGAGACATTTCCCGGTGGCCTGGCCCACTGAGCAGTAGCAATTGGGAAAGGCAGACTCCACCTGTGCCCCCTCCTTTCTCTTTTTGAGGCTGTCTGTCACAGCAGAGCAGAGACACACACAGGTTGTGCACCCGCCTGATGCGTGTCGCTGCTCTGCTGTGACAGACAGCCTCAGAAAGAGAAAGGAGGGGGCGGGATTGGCTCAGTAACCGTAGCATTAGCAGAGGTGTCAAGTAACGAAGTATAAATACTTCGTTATTTTACTTAAGTACAAATTTTAGTTATCTATACTTTAGTAAAGTAATTATTTTTCAGCCTACTTTATACTTCTACTTCTTACATTTTCACGCAATTACTGGTACTTTCTACTCCTTACTTTTTAAAAATAGCCTCGTTACTTTTCTTTCATTTTGCCGGGTTTTTTTTTTTGGTAGAATATAGATATTCACGCAGGACTTTCCAAAAATTGAACATAAATATCCGCATCAGCCAGTGGTGTAGTCTACATTTTTGTAGTGGGTATACTGTGCTTAGAGACAAGTCCGGAGGACCTACCGGTACTTAATTTTTCCTTTTTCTACCTAGATTACTGAGATGAATCAGGACATTTAGAGACAAAAATGCAATGTAGTGCAATGTAATTGACAATTTATTTTGAATTTTAAGCATATTTAACATTGCAAAATGTCTGTGATGCTTACATTTTAATAAATGCACAACAAACCTGAGCCTGATGACTGGATCTTGAAGGAGGCCCACTCCTCCGATATGGAGACCCTCTTTTCAGTCAGGACACCAGTTGACGTTATGGTACTGCAAACAGCACATCCTGCAGGAAGTAAATAAAAATGGTCATAATTGTATATTTTTTAATATTTCCTGATACCAGTAATAATACTAGAATCTACTGATTCACTAGACTGTAAGCATGTGTCGACAATTACATTCATTATTACCTTTCATTATTACTTGCATACACTTTTGCATTATGACCAACTAAAACGTGAAAATGAAATGATCACACACACACACACACACACACACACACACACACACACACACACACACACACACACACATATATATAATTTCTCATGTAATATACTGTACTAAACTTTTGAAAGATATGATTATCAGACTATTTTAAAATTATCAAGTCATAATATGTTAATGTTGGAAATATATCAATTAAACCTTATATACAAATTGGTTCCCATATTTTTTTATATTTACCTAATTTTTTGTTCCTCCATTCCAACCAGGGATGTCTGTTTTTAAATTCCCGAGCCTGACTTTCACTCCACAAGGCTGGCCAATTTGGATCTAAAAATGAAACAAGGAGTTTTAAAACAGAGTAAAAAGCATAGCATTTTGTTGATTATTGGAGTGACAGACTTTGTCACAAACAAATCATTTTTATATTCACATATTTATTTATATGAAATGTTACTGTAAAATTCTGGACAGTAACCGTGTTTCCATCAAGGTTTCTTGATGCGCATTTTGGAGTTTGGCATCAGAAAAGGTCGATAAAAACATGCAGTTACTTGCTGCTTGAGCTAGCTTCAGCTAACTTGTACTAGCCAACACTTACCTGGGGAAATGCAGATATCAACCTCATTATGGCTGGTTTCGGCCGTCGAACTGGTAGGTTCTTCTAATGTTGTCTCTGTAGCTTCGGGTTCAGCTGGTTTATAAAAACATTCAAAAAGTGTAGCTTGTTTCCTTTTCATTTTGAGTCTGTCGTCGTTAGCGAAAATGCTCTACCACACCGTCTGTTGCCCGGCTGCATCCCGAGCAGCCAATCATAAAGGAGCTTCTTAAGAAACCAATCACAGAGCAGAGAACTATGGTAGTGAGCTCAGCTCAGCCAATGGCTGTGAGCCTCACGTACAACAGAGGAACACGTAACTATGGCAACCGCGAGAGTTGCGGCGCAGTGAAGAGTCCTTATGAGCAGCGAACATAATCTATCTTTATGCAACGCGTGTTTATTGTCACGTTACGTATCATTGGGCACATTTAAGTGGTTATACGGAAATCCCCAAGCTTTTCTAGTGGGTATACGGCGTATACCTGCGTATCACGTAGACTACACCACTGGCATCAGCACTGAATCTGCAGCCGTCGTCACTCACCAGTGTTGCCAGATTGGGCGGTTCACCGCGATTTTCCTTCTGACTTTTGCGGGTAAAGAGTGCTTTGGGTGGGTGGGACTCTATCTGGCAACACCGGTCACACCGGTGTTTACGCGTGTGTCTTTACATTCGGGGCAGCGTCGGCAGCGCCGGGACCCTCCATCAATGTAGAGGCGTCTGCGGCACCGGGACCCTCCATCAGTAGTTGGGGCGTCTTCTATAGCAACTTCATCCGGCGAAGCCATGCTGTCCGTGACGCTGACTTGCTAGGGGCTCTGCTAGCGCTAGCATTAGCGTCTCGCGAGACAACGTTACCTCTCAACGAGAGATATCGCGGGAGTTTAATATCGCGAGATCTCGTACAACGAGATCTCGTTACATGCCTAATATTGAGGTAAGCTGAAAGTTTTTGTTTTTTTTTATCAGTTGATTACTGACTTCTAGTGACCTAGTAACATACTAATGTTGTATAATGTTTTCTATGGTTAGGAGGTACTAGCCATGGAACTAGCTACATGCTCTGGGTTTGCTTGCTAACATTATTTCTCTTTTTTATTCAGATTTAAAACATATTTTCTTTCTGTCAGAGTTTTCACTGAACTTAACAAAGTTTTACTTCATAGACTACGTTCACACTGCAGGCAAATGCTCAATAATACCCCTATACAGTATGGTTATTTTAATATATTTAAATTTGCATTTAAATGTGTCTATTTTCAATGGGCATATATGCAGTTAAGACAGGTAGCTTAGTGCACCCCTAGTTTTTCAACATTAACAATATAATATAATCTAGTCTAAAAAAATGATTTTTGTGGGGGAGGTGGGGTTGTATACAATAGTATGTGTGGTGCAGCCTAAGCATTTGTCTTTGTTGTTGCTTTTTCTTACGCTACTTTTACTTTTATACTTTTAAGTAGTTTTGAAACCAGTACTTTTTTACTTTTACTTGAGTAAAAAGCTAGAGTTGATACTTCTACTTCTACAGAAGTAATTTTAAATCCCAGTATCTATAATTCTACTTGAGTAATGAATGTGAATACTTTTGACAACACTGAGAATCAGAATCAGTTTATTATTGCCATTGTCAAAGAATAAAATTCACTGACTAGGAACTTGCTTTGGCATAAAGGTGCAACAAAAAGAAGTAGAAATAGAATAAAAACACATGTACACACCAACCAATGAACACAATGCAGTACAGCACAATATTCACAATACTATTCACAATAAATGGCAGTGACAAATGGTGCTAGAAGATAAATGGAGTGATGATGTACAGTTTTAGGCCAGTGATAAATGAATAAGGCAGAGGTAAACAGTAACAGGATTATGAACAGCGAGCTCCAGGAGAAGCTACGTGACTGTGGCCTGCTCTGGAAGCTAGCCCCGAGCCTCCCTTCATCGCGCCCGCAGTGGAAGCGCCACAAGCGGCGTGACAGGAAGCAGAAGCGGGGTAAGCGCTGAGGTATCGGAGCTAGGCTAGCAGCTAACCAACACAAGCCGGTGATCCCATCTATGGTTTTGGCTAACGTGCGTTCCTTGGACAACAAATTGGATTATATACGCCTGCTACGAACGACACAAAAGACTGTGAGAGACTGTTGTGTGTTTGTGTTCACGGAAACGTGGCTTAACAACAACGTTCCGGACCATGCTATCCAGCTCGAGAGGCTAACATGCTACAGGGCGGACCGAGATCTCATCGAGGGAGGTAAGACACGCGGAGGGGGGCTGTGTGTTTACATCAACAACGCATGGTGTCGTGATGCTGCTGTGGTCTACAAACACTGCTCACCTTTAGTGGAGTTTATGACTATTAAATGCAGACCGTTCTATTTACCGAGGGAATTTACAGCTGTCATGATTGTTGCTGTATATATTCCTCCAAGCTCCAGCTGCAAAGTTAGAGGTGAGGCACTGAATGAACTATATCTGCACATCAGTGAGCAGCAAACAGCCCACCCTGATGCTTTTCTCATCATGGCTGGTGATTTCAACCAAGTAGATTTAAAGAGTGTATTTCCAAAAACATACAGAAACATAAACTTTGCAACAAGAGGAAACAACACACTGGACCAAGTTTACACCACCATGAAAAATGCCTACAGAGCCCTCCCCCTCCCCCACATTGGTGCTTCTGACCATATCTGTGTTATGCTAAAGCCAGCATACAGGCCACTGGTGAAAGTCACAAAACCAGTCCGCAAGCAGATACGAGTGTGGCCAGAGGGGTCTTCAGAGGCACTCCAGGACTGTTTTGACACCACAGATTGGAATATATTCAAAGAAGCTGCTACCACAAACAACAACACATGTCTCCAGGAGTACTCAGACACTGTATGTTCATACATCACCAAGTGCATTGATGATGTAACCAACCTCAAGACCATCACTGTTCGGGCTAATCAGAAGCCATGGCTGACAGCAGAGGTTTACAGACTCCTGAAAGCCAGGAATGCTGCCTTCAAAGCGGGAGATCAGGTGGGCCTGAGGGCAGCCAGAAAGAACCTGGCCCGGGGCATCAGAAAGGCCAAGAAGCAGTATTCCAGGAAAATAGCTCACCGTTTCAAGGACAGCAAGGATACACGCAGTCTGTGGCAGGGAATACAGACCATCACAAACTACAAACCATCCCCCCAGACCTGTGACAGCTCAACCTCTACGCTGAATGAACAGAATGAGTTATTTGCTCAGTTTGAGGCAAGTAACAGCACACCTGCACATAAACTCACCCCCTCTCCTGATGGCCAGGTGCTGGCGCTGTCCTCAGACAGCATAAGGTGATCATTCATCAAGATTAACGCCCGGAAGGCCTCTGGTCCTGACAACACACCTGGTAGTGTGCTGAAGGACTGTGCAGGGGAACTCGCAACGGTCTTCACGGACATCTTTAACATCTCACTGAGCCAGGCCATCGTCCCCACCTGTTTCAAAGCCACCACCATCATCCCTGTCCCAAAGAAGGCAACGCCCGCATGCCTCAATGACTATCGCCCAGTAGCACTCACCCCCATCCTGATGAAGTGCTTTGAACGGCTAGTCATGAAAAGCATCACATCTGTCCTCCCTGCCTCCCTGGATCCCTTCCAATTTGCATACCGACCTAATCGCTCAACCGACGATGCCATCTCCTCTGCCCTCCACACAGCTCTCACACATCTGGACACGAAGGACTCTTATGTTAGAATGCTGTTCATCGACTTCAGC
This sequence comes from Garcialebias charrua, assembly GCA_038048925.1. NCBI lineage: Eukaryota > Metazoa > Chordata > Actinopteri > Cyprinodontiformes > Rivulidae > Garcialebias > Garcialebias charrua. The sequence continues at coordinate 20,347 of JBBPBX010028584.1, forward strand.
TCGGCATTCAACACCATCATCCCCCAACAGCTCATCCTTAAACTGGACAGTCTGGGGCTGAACACCTCAATGTGTAACTGGCTGCTAGACTTCCTGACCGGGAGACCACAGACAGTACGGGTCGGGAGTAACACATCTAGCACCATCACATTGAACACAGGGGCCCCACAAGGATGTGTGCTGAGCCCCCTTCTATTCACCCTGCTAACACACGACTGCACACCATCATACAGCTCCAACCACTTCATCAAGTTTGCGGACGACACAACAGTGGTGGGTCTCATCAGCAACAACGATGAGACGGACTACAGGAACGAGGTGAGCCGCCTGGCCTTGTGGTGCGGACACAACAATCTCACTCTCAACGTGGAGAAGACAAAGGAGATTGTTGTGGACTTCAGGAAGAGGGATGCCCAACATGCCCCTCTGACCATCAACAGCACCGCAGTGGAGAGAGTAGACAGCACCAAGTTCCTGGGAGTGCACGTCTCAAGGACCTGTCCTGGAGCAGGAACACTGCATCACTGGCCAAGAAGGCTCACCAGCGTCTCTACTTTCTCCGCAAGCTGAAAAGGGCTGGAGCTTCAACCCCCATCATGTGCACCTTCTACAGGGGAGCCATAGAAAGTGTACTGACCAGCTGCATCACGGTGTGGTTTGGTGCATGTACTGCATCCTGCCGCAAGAGCCTCCAGCGCATCGTGAGAGCAGCTGAGAAGATCGTCGGCACCTCCTTCCCCTCACTGCAGGACTTACACAGCAAACGCCTCACTCGGAAAGCCCTCTGCATGGCAGGTGATCCCACACACCCACTACACAGCCGCTTTAGACTGCTGCCATCAGGGAGGAGACTGAGGAGTCTCCAGGCTCGAACCAGCAGACTGAGAGACAGCTCTGTTCATCAGGCAGTCAGGATGCTAAACACTCTGCCTGCTCTGCCTCCCCTCCCATTTGAACTGCCTTAACACAAAAAACTTTCTCACACATTACCACACAACACAAAGATTTTAACACTGGACTCTGTGTCATCAAACGGGTTATTCACTAAACTCTCGGTCATGTGCTCATTCAGTTTGCACTACTTCTCATATTTGCACTAATGTTTGTATTACATTACTGCCTATAGTCATACTACTGTTTACATTCACTGTTTACATTTATTAATACTGTTTACATTTATTACTACTGTTTACATTTATTACTACTGTTTACATTTACACTACTTTTATATCTACACTACTGCTGATACATATACAGTATTCTCTGACTAGCCTTATTTAAGGATGCCCAATGTGCCTTATGTGCCTTACTGCATATGCCACTTTGCCTCTATACCAACATCAACTACCTCATACATATACTGTGTACATTAACTCATATGCTGCTTTGCCACTCTTTGCAAATGTCAATGCTAGAACCTTCAGTTTATTTTATAGATATACTTTTTATACTACTATGCAAAAACTCAGGACAGTATTACACTTTTATTATTTCATTTTATGCTTATGTTCATTAAATGTTTAGTGTTTTAGTGTTGGTGTAAATTTTCATACTTTTATACTACTATGCAAAAACTCAGGACAGTGTTACACTTTTACTATTTTATGCTTATGTTTATTAAATGTTTTAGTGTTTAAATGGTTACTGTTGCACCGAGGGACTGAGAGAAACACAATTTCAATCCTGTGTATGTCCTGTACATATTGCAGTTCTGACAATAAAGTTGACTTTGACTTTGAATGTTCAAAAGACTGATGGCAGTTGGAAAGAACCTGTTTTTATGGCGGGAGGTTCTGGTCCGAATGGACCAAAGCCTCCTGCCTGAAGGGAGTGGTTCAAAGAGTCCATGTGCAAGGTGAGAAGGGTCAGTTGTAATCCAACCAGCTCGTCCTACGGTCCTGGAGGCGTACAGATCATGGATGGATGGGATACCACAGCCTATTACTTTCTTTGCAGAGCGCACAACACGCTATAGACTCTGTCTGTCCCTGGATTTGGCCCCGGCATACCACACTGTGATGGAGGAGCAGAGGATGGACTCAATGATGGCCGTGTAGAACTGCACCATCAGCTTGGCCAGCAGCCACGTACTGTAACCCCAGATTCTACGAGTATTGGCTCCGCCCTTAGCTCCGCCTATTGAATAACCCTCTCTCCACAATTGTTCACGAATCAATACAGCCGAGACAAGGTAATAAACAAATCATGTGTCATGTTTAACGTGCCTCGGGGTGCTCAAACAGAGTCAGCTAACAGCCCCCGCTGGCCACCTCACACAGAGTCACCTGATGTGGGCCCAGCTCGCTTGAGCTCACGTCACGTGATTCTGTAGACGTTTTCGCACTGTGCAGCCCTGCCCGACCCGGCCTGGCCCTGAGCCCAGCCTGGCCCGGCCCCGCTCATTTCGCATTGTGCGGAGAGCCGGCCTTGAAGTGGGTGGGGAGTTCTTACCGAAAAGCGCAAATAAGGGTATGACGTGTTTGTTCACTATTTTTACAGTAAGCTACATATTAGGAATTAATTAGGTTTTAATTGGTCCTGTAATATAATAATAAAGGTCAAATGCAAATGGAAAATATTCTTAACTTCCAGTGTGTTTTTAAACAAACACTATACTGTACACACTTTACATTGTAAAATATGTTTAGGAAATTATTGTTCAATGACACCACTTAAGAAAAAAAAATTATTAGGAAAATTAAGAAGTGAAAAAAGCACAAAAATAAAAATACTGCATCCACCTAAATGCTTTTTTTCCCTGTTGTCTCACGGGCTTCCTCCAGAAGACAAGTTGATAAATTCTGGTGACTCCTTTCTCGTCACTGTAAAAAAAAAAAACATTATTAATTCAATCTAGATACTGTTTTCAAATAATAAAATAAAATATGATTTTTTTTACAGACATAAGTATGTGGAGGCTATCTTCTTTTTTCTCTCTTAGTACTTTGTAACACATATCATCAAATAGTTCATAAACCACACTGCAGATATTTTTTTAACTAACAGAATGTAATCACAAGATGTTCATGTACTAACTCTAAGGTGTTGGAGTTATTTGAATCAAAATTCAATTTTTTATAGACAGAAATGTATGCAGGCTAGTTTTGGTTTTTGTTTTCTCTCTTTTATTTTTTGGCATATAAATGCAAATACATCAAAAACAACACTGCAGATTTTTTTTTTAACTAACAGAATGTAATCACAAGATGTTCATGTACTAACTGTAAGCTGTTGGAGTTATTTGAATTAAAATTCGATTTTATATATTCTTTTCGTAGCGCATGCGACAGGTTTGGAAGACGTCAGAACAAATCAATTTAAATGCAGCAGATTTGATCACTACGTGAATTTATTAAGGAATGGTTAACCTCAAGAACCCCCGTGGTATAAAGTCAGCTATGAAATGTTTTTTTAAGTGTTTATTTAGCTAGAAATAAAGCCGATCCCACACGCGCGCGTGCTCGTGACGACCTACTTTGTTAAATCCAGCTGATTAGACCACTAAGTGAATTTATTAAAGGATCGGTTAAGCTCAGGAACCCTCGTGGTAAATAGTCAGCTATGAAATATATTTTTAAAGCGTTCATTGAGCTACATTTTAAAGACATAAAGCCGCCCGCGCGCGTGCTCGTCGCGATCCTAGTTTTAAAAATCCTGCAGTTTTGAGCATTACGTGAATTTATTGACACGTTCAGCTTAAGTTAAGACCCATCTTTGCTATAGTTTAAAAAACAAAGAATTGTTTTTACCGTGTTAAAAAGGTAAAGTCCTTCCTTGTTCGCTCCCTCGCTTCTCCAGTCCATGCGGCAGTCCCGCCCCTACTGAAAACAAATGATGTGACGTCATGACGTCGAACTGGGCTCGGGAGCTCGGCCCGATCAGAACCACCTCTGGGCGAGTTCCAAAACGAGGGCGGACCCCGGGCGGAAAAGGAAAATGTGAACATGACGAACCCGGGTTAGAAGGCGGGTCGGGGCAGGCCAGGCCGTTGAGGACTGTGCAGTGCGAAAACGGCTTGTGTGAGGTGGCCAGCGGGGGCTGTTAGCTGACTCTGTTTGAGCACCCCGAGGCACGTTAAACATGACACATGATTTGTTTATTACCTTGTCTCGGCTGTGTTGATTCGTGAACAATTGTGGAGAGAGGGTTATTCAATAGGCGGAGCTAAGGGCGGAGCCAATACGAAGGTAGAACCTAAACTTTTCTGAGGACAGACATGAGGGGTCTGGTTGTATTCACAACCAAATTACAAAGAACATGGCTTGAGCCTGGACATAGTTTATATGTTCACTGCAGTTAATTCATCCATTCATTCATCCCTTATCCTTATTCGCTTCTTCATTTCTGAATTGCAGCCCTCACTCGTGTCCATGACTGCATAAATGCCAGTGTGAATCATGGCAAAACCAATTCTGTGTTTCAGAAGTTAAAATTAGAATAGCCTTGCATCATAAAGACAAATTGCATGGCACACATACAGTAGTGCACAAGGTGTAATTCATGCTGGAGACAGGTTGGAGATTGACATTGAATCAACAGTTATAATTTTCTGCCACTCTTCACTATCCTCCAAATGAACCGAATAACTAAAATCACTGTTTGAATTTTTTGAAGAAGAGTACCAAAGTATTCTAAGACACATATCCACAAGATGGTAAATGGAGCTTATTTATATAGCGCTTTCTAGCCCCCTGTGAGGACCCCCAAAGCGCTTTACAATACCAACCATCCACCCATTCATACACGCATTCATACACCGGTAGCGGCAGACTGCATGCAAGGTGCCTTTCCAGTCCTACCGGGAGCAACTCAGGGTTAAGTGTCTTGCCCAGGGACACAACGACTGGTGTGGGGAACCGGGATTCGAACCTCCAACCTTCCGATCGGGGGACGACTGCCATTACCACTACGCCATGGCCACCACAGATGGTTACAATTGTAGCAAATGTCAAGAGACTATGAGAGCTGGACAGCAATAAAGTATTATTTTTTCCTCTTTAGGAGAGGATCAGTGTCCAAAATGGAAGATATTTTAAAAAGACCAGGGCAGTGAAGGGCACACACTAGAGCTGCACGTTTACCTGTCCTTTCTCAGTAATGTGCTGAAGATTTTCCATAATGCTGTACTGTAGTTGGAAGGAGATGATGGGACTGTCTGTGAGCTATATGAACTCATGCTCACTCAGAAAGCAAAGACCCCAAAACAACTCATGGATTATTTATTTGGAATGGAGACCACTCTACGTCAGCAGTTTTCAGAGCAAAAAGCAACAGCAGTCAAGGGCATTTTTGTCAAGTTTTAACATGGCTCAGCTCAGATACCTGGAGAAGTGGTAAGATTATTCAGATGACAACTACCAGAAGAAGGCTGCAAGCTTGGCAATGATGAGCAAGTTCACCTTTTCTCACTTCACTGATGCAGTGGAGGTCCTCCAAATGAGAAAAAAAATATACATGGATGAACTGTTTGAGGACTATTTAACCTTTCCTCAGCAGCAAGATGTTGTCAATGTCAATGTCAATTTTATTTATATAGCACATAAAAACAACCGAAGTCGACCAAAGTGCTTTACAGTTAAAAAAATAAAAACAGAGTAAAATGCATCTAGTGCCACTAAACATAATAAAGCTATCAGTAAATGCAACAACAATAAAATCTGCTTAAAATTTGATCTCACATTCTGCGAGGATCAAATGCCAAGTAAAAGAGATGAGTCTTAAGTGAAGATTTAAAAGTGTCAACAGTCTGGCGGTCTTTACTTTCTCAGGTAAACTGTTCCACAGTTTTGGAGCAGCAACAGCAAATGTTGTGAAGAAAAGAACTTTGGTTGTGGAGGTGGTCAACTTTGCTTCAAAGCACAAAAATAAAAGTAAAGCAGAAGGTTAGCTATACTTGTTAAAATTAAAATAAATTGATATTAGCTTTTAGGAATGCAAGTTTGACAAAACTGGAGGGCTTTTTTTAAAATAACCTTTTAATGTTACATAGAAAAAGCAGCAATAACAAGCTTTTCTTTAAACTTTCATTTTTTAAGTTTATCGTAAAGACGAAAATTCTTAAACTGAACAACCCAAAACCATAACCAGGTCCACACAGGTCTACACTTGCAAACAGCAACCTTGTAGAGCACAAGAACGGACGATTACAGCAGACGTTTAGTGTTAAAATGGACTGGAGCATCCTCATCATCCCCATCTTCATCTTCACTCACTTTTCTCTCTGCCTGCCTGGAGGAAATAAGGGCATGGATGAATCCGAACTTTCTTCAATTAAACTGCTCTAAGACTGAGGCCATAATGATTGGCACCCCTCACCAGATACAAACATCAACTTTAACAGCAATCTCCTTCTCTGGTCAAGACATCCCCCTCTCCACCTCTGTTACAAATCTTGGAATAAAAATGGACTCTCATCTTACATTTGAAAATCACATTAAGCATCTGTTTAAAACCTGCTTCTTCCATCTTCGAAACATCTCCAGACTTCGCCCATCTCTGACTTTTCCTGATGCTGAGAAACTCGTCCATGCCTTTGTCTCCTCCAGGCTCGACTACTGCAACTCCCTGTTTATTGGTATCCCTGGCAAAAACCTTCAGAAACTTCAATACATTCAAAACAGTGCAGCAAGGATTCTGTTGAGAGTTCGTAAATTTGAACATATTACACCCATTCTCCATAACCTCCATTGGCTTCCTGTCACCTACAGAATTCAGTACAAAACTGCTCTCATTACCCATCAATGCTTGCACGGCACTTCACCTGACTATCTAAAGGACATTCTTGCACCATATTCATCCACCCGGTCTCTACGATCACAGAACAGTAATTTCCTTCATATTCCTCGGACCAAATTGAGGACCATGGGAGACCGAGCATTCTGTGTGGCTGCCCCCCGCCTGTGGAACTCCCTCCCTGACGACCTGAGAGCTCCACAGTCACTGGTTGACTTTAAAAGCAGCATAAAGACTTTTCTTTTTAAGCAAGCCTATTCTGCCTCCACATGATTTTATCTTTGATCTTAGCTGATATCATTATTGATTTTACTTGATTTTATCACTTGTTTTATTTTATTTATTTTTAAGCAAGCCTAATCTGTAAGGATGGGCTTCCTTCGTCTCCCTCTGTTAGTCAGTTCCTAGTCTGTTAATTTATTAATTTCCCTTCCAGTTTAGTCATGCTTATTCACTCTTAGTTTTACCTCCAGTTCTGTAACTATTTCATGTTTTAGGTTAGTTTCCGGTCCTGCTCTGTGTCTCTAGTTGAGTGTCTCCGTTGATTGTCCCCAGGTGTCTGTGATCATGTCTCGTCAGAGCTGTGTGTATTTAAGCCCTGTTTGTGTCTCATTCCATTGTCGGTGCATAGTCTGGTATAATCTGGTAAACCCTCATGTCTCTCGCCACAGCTCCTGTGAGTATTTGCTGCCACGACAGCCTTGTTTATTTTGTTATTAAAAGTATTATTTTACGATCTCTTGCCTCCTGCGTTTCCGTCTGCGCCACTGGGTTTTAACACGCTCTCTGAGCGAAACCTTGACATAATCTGTATCCACATGATTTTATCTTTTGATCTTAGTTGATATTATTATTGATTTTATTTGATTTAATCACTTGTTTTATTTTGATCTTTGCTTTGTTACACTTTGTAGCACTTTGAGAATTTTATTAATGAAAAGTGCATTATAAATTGAATTCATTATTATTATTATTATTATTAAAATGTTGCATTTTGCTGCTGTACCTCCAGTCTTGAAAATCCCAGTGCAGCAGATAGTTCCACCATTCAT
>JBBPBX010028585.1:0-17195 GCA_038048925.1 Garcialebias charrua
GTAAGGGTCAAGGCCGTAAAACTCTACTGGATGCTCGTGATCTCCGGGCCCTTAAACGTCACTGCACCTCAAACAGGAATGCCACTGTCAAGGAAATAACAGAATGGGCTCAGGAATACTTCCAGAAAGCATTGTCAGTGAACACAATCCACCGTGCCATCCGCTGTTGCCAGCTGAAACTCTACAGTGCAAAGAGGAAGCCATTTCTAAGCAAGCTCAGACGTTTGCACTGGGCCAGGGGTCATTTAAAATGGAGTGTGGCAAAATGGAAGACTGTTCTGTGTCAGATGAGTCACGATTTGAAGTTCTTTATGGAACACTGGGACGCCATGAGAGGACAAGGATAGCCCAAGTTGTTATCAACGCTCCGTTCAGAAGCCTGCATCACTGATGGTATGGGGTTGCATGAGCGCTTGTGGCATGGGCAGCTTGCATGTCTGGAAAGGCACCATTAATGCAGAGAACTATGTTCAGGTTCTAGAACAACATATGCTCCATCTAGACGTCATCTCTTTCAGGGAAGACCCTGCATTTTTCAACAAGATAATGCCAGACCACATTCTGCAGCAATCACAACATCATGGCTACGTAGGAGAAGGATCCGGGTACTGAAATGTCCAGCCTGCAGTCCAGATCTTTCACCTATAGAGAACATTTGGTGCATCATAAAGAGGAAGGTGCGACAAAGAAGGCCCAAGACGATTGAACAGTTAGAGGCCTGTATTAGACATGAATGGGAGAGCATTCCTATTTCTAAACTTGAGAAACTGGTCTCCTCTGTCCCCAGACGTCTGTTGAGTGTTGTAAGAAGGGGATGCCACACAGTGGTAAAAATGGACTTGTCCCAACTTTTTTGGGATTTGTTGACGCCATGAAATTTTGAAACAACATATTTTTCCCTTAAAATGATACATTCTCTCAGTTTAAACTTTTGATCTGTGATTTGTGTTCTATTCTGAATAAAATATTAGATGTTGGCACCTCCACATCATTGCATTCAGTTTTTATTCACAATTTGTTTAGTGTCCCAACTTTTTTGGAATCCGGTTTGTACTACGAAAAACTGTGACAGAGCAAGTCCACGAAAAACGAACCGTGAAGTAGCGAGGGACTTCTGTAACATAAGCTAAAAGCAGCAATAGATTAGCTAAAAGTAGCAATAGATTAGCTAAAAGTAGCAAACCCCTTTCTAAAAGGGGGACAGCAAGTTTTGGAAGGAATTAAAGAAATCTACCGGTAAATTTATTTCTATGGAGACAAATTGTAAATACTGTAAAGTCGTAACAAAAACAGAAATCATAGCACCCATCTCCTGAAGAGTAGAACATTGTAATTAATGAATGGGTAAAATAGCACAAAGCGTGCAGATGTAGTTACGGTAGATTGATTTTTTTTTTTTTAAATACAAAACAGGAAGGCAACTGAATGCTGAACCAGCCTGTAAAGAAAATCTCTTTCACTTAAGACGAACACTTGAGGCCAGTTTCTCTCACCTTTTATTTCTGAGAACGTGTAAAACAGCTCTGAAGAAGAGATGATCATATTCCAGCTGCAGTTTGTCCAAAGACATGGAGTGAACAAGAGAGCTGGACCCAGCAGCATCGTTCACACTCACATACTGGGCCCAGTGATCGCTCACATAGCCCACTGTCATACTGAAAAACAAATCAGAAAAACAGTTTAGTTTGGATGGCTGTGTTGCTGCATCTGGTCCAGATGTGGCTCCCGTCAGTTGTGCACTGACCGTATGATGTGTCCTATTCGTTTGACGAGCTGCCTGTACCGCGCTCTGTTATAGGTTTGCAAACCAAGAGAGAGGATTTCAATCAGCGAGGAAGCAAAGGCAAAGACGCGCATCATCCTCTGACTGGAGCAGGCCTGGGGCTCATACACACCTGGAAGCAGAGTTGTCTGTCAGCTCATGTAATAAAAACACAAAACATACAGCAGGTCTGGACTTCCTTACCCTGCTTGCTCATCCCTAGCATGTGCGAGTAAAGCTGCTGGAAGGGGAACTGGTTCAGCAGGGAGATCAAATCCTCCTCACAGAGCAGCAACCAGCTGGTCTCTGGGTCCTCATCCTGAACACACAAAGCAGCAGGACAGTGCTGTAAACCTTCAATCCCGAGTCCTTATCTGACACTTGTTCAAACTGAGTTTTTATTGGGAACATGAAAAAAGCAGGTTTTTAAATAACACGGTAATAACAGCGCAGCGGTTGCTGTTTCCAGCAAGCAGACTGATATTTAAAAAGTCATTTGTGTTCAGTCTCTTTGTGGTGTTAAGTGAGATCCAGCTCTTCCAGACATAAATGAGAACATTTAGTTTTAAAAATCAGCCTACATTTATGAACACCTCAGATTCATTCATTCATTCAACCTTTATTTAGTCAGGTAAATCTCATTGAGCCTCGAGGGCTCATTTACAAAAGCGACCTGCTACAAACTAAAGAATGATGAACAGCAATGGTAGAATTTCCTTAAACAAAAAAAAAAAAAACGTAGGAGAGAAATAGAAAGTGAAATGCAAAGTATCAAAACTAGCAAAACACCACAAGGTAGATGTACAAAATCAAAAACAGGAACATATCTGCAATGGTTTTTGCCAGGTTTCCAAAAGATTTTTAAAACCATTTAGGGAGGTCAGGGCCGAGAGCTTCAAATCTTTTTGTAAGATATTCCAGGAAGCAGGAGCAGAGTAGGAGAAAGCCCTTTTTCCAAGTTCAGTCCTCACTGACGGAACACTGCAGGTGATGATGTCCTGAGAGCGCACACTGTAGCTGCACTCACGTAAAGACATGTAGGAGGAGATGTATGAGGGCAGGAGACCGAGAAGTGATTTAAAGATGAAAATGTACCAATGGAAGAGTCTGCGTGAGGTAAAAACACTTTTTAAATGACAACCAGTATGCACTTTAAACCCCACTATAATAAGAAAGAGAAAACAAAAAAAACATTTTTTTTAAAGACATTAACTTAAAATCTTTCCATAACAAGAGCAAGTAAAGTCATTTTTATTCAACAATAAAAGGCCTGACGTTCTTTGAGGCACTTGCCTCCTTTCATGAAAAGTTCTAGATTAAAATCCTCATGTTGAAAAATGACGAAGTTGTACTTGTTTTGGTCAAACCTTGAAAATGACATCATGTGAACTTTCATGCAACATCTTGGGTGATCTCACAAGAAACGTTAGAGCTCAACATGTGTTGTGAATGACTCTCAGCTACTACCACAGCAAATTTTAGCACACTATCTGTAAAACTGACAGAGGCATAGCCATTTTTGTGTTGGTTACAGCCAATAATTACTGTCTGAAAGTTTTATTAAAATCCACCCAGTTGTTTAAGAGATATTTTGCTAACAGACAACCAGGCCTAACTAAAAAAAAAAAAAAAGCTAAAGTTTTAGACAAAAATGCATCACGATGTGTTGCCCTCAAACTATGTGTGAGGGATTACTGTATGCTCAGCTACTAACACAAAAAATTGTAGCTCAATATCTGTCAGATTATTAGCTATTGTTGTGTTTACTAAGGTGAGTTGGCTATGGCAGCCATCTTGAATTGTGTTGAGTCCAAAAGTTAACCAGTTGTAGTCAAACAAATGACTGCTTTCTGAAAGTTTCATTAAACTTCAGGTCAGCGCTTCTTGAGATATTTTACTGACGGTACAAATGAACACAGACACCGACCAAAACATTACCATCAAAGTCTTCCTTCGGACCATAAAGGTTAATCCTTGCTCCAGGGTGATGGCAGGCAATGAATAGATCTTACATAGGAACACAGCTACCATATTTAGTTAGCTATATTTAGCATATTTGCTGTATGTTTAGTTTACACAAACGTAAAAGATGCATACAAAGCTGAGCCCCGCCCCCACCTAGGACTGTCAGACCACATCTCAATATTCCTGGCTCCCGCTTATCTGAGACGCTCCAGACTGGTACAAAAGAGTTAAATGTTGGATCCAGGACAGTGGTCCCATACTGAGAGATTGTTTTGAAAGAACAGACTGGGAGGTTTTCAGAGAAGTTGCTGAAAATGATGGAGCGCTGGATCTTGACCAATACGCATCCTCAATACTGGGGTACATTAGTACATGTACTGACACTGACTCCACCTTAAAATATGTTAAAAGTTACCCGACCAGAAAACCTTGGCTGAATGCAGAGGTTCGCACCCTGCTGGCAGCCAGGAACACGGCCTTCAGGTCTGGAAACTCACAGGAGCTGAGAAGGACAAGGAAAGAGCTGGTTGCCTGTATTAAGAGGGTCAAGGCTACATATGCACAGAGGATCAAGAGTCAATTCACCTCACAAGACCCACGGAGCATGTGGAGGGGCATTAAATGCACAACAGGTCATAAAGGCAGGAGCGAACAATGCCCCAAAGACTCATCTCTGTCTGTTGCCCTCTGCAGTTCTATGCATGCTTTGAAGACCCAAACAGATCACCCAGCACCAGACTCACCTCACCACTGGATGAAAAGCTTCTCAGTGTGACCTCAGCAGAAGTAAGGAGTACTTTCAGGAGGATTAATCCTCACAAGGCAACCGGCCCAGACAACATCCCCGGGAAAGTGTTGAAAACGCCTCACTCGGAAAGCCCACTGCATGGCAGGTGATCCCACACACCCACTACACAGCCGCTTCAGACTGCTGCCATCAGGGAGGAGACTGAGGAGTCTCCAGGCTCGTACCAGCAGACTGAGAGACAGCTCTGTTCATCAGGCAGTCAGAATGCTAAACACTCTGCCTGCTCTGCCTCCCTCCCATTTGAACTGCCTTAACACAAAAAACTTTCTCACACATTACCACTCAACACAAAGATTTTAACACTGGACTCTGTGTCATCAAACGGGTTATTCACTAAACTCTCGGTCATGTGCTCATTCAGTTTGCACTACTTCTCATATGCTGGTGAAGATTCTCAGTCATCCAGGACATGATAAATCAAAAAGGCGTTCAATTCAAGATCAACTGGACTTTATTTGTAACAGAAGACGTTTCGCTTCTCATCCGAGGAGCTTTATCAATTCAATACTTCTCATATTTGCACTAATGTTTGTATTACATTACTGCCTATAGTCATACTACTGTTTACATTCACTGTTTACATTTATTAATACTGTTTACATTTATTACTACTGCTTTACATTTATTATTACTGTTTACATTTACACTACTTTTATCTACACTACTGCAGATACATATACAGCATTCTCTGACTAGCCTTATCTAAGGATGCCAAATGTGCCTTATGTGCCTTACTTCATATGCCACTTTGCCTATATACCAACATCAACTACCTCATACATATACATGTACTGTGTACATTAACTCATATGCTGCTGTGCCACTCTTTGCAAATGTCAACGCTAGAAACTTCAGTTTATTTTATAGATATACGTTTTATACTTTTTATACTACTATGCAAAAACTCAGGACAGTATTACACTTTTATTATTTCATTTTATGCTTATGTTCATTGGGTGTTTGGTGTTTTAGGGGTGTTTGGTGTTTCAGTGTTGGTGTAAATTTTCATACTTTTATACTATTATGAAAAAACTCAGGACAGTGTTACACTTTTTTACTATTTTATGCTTATGTTTATTAAATGTTTTAGTGTTTAGTGTTTAGATGGTTACTGTTGCACCGAGGGACTGAGAGAAACGCAATTTCGGCCCTGTGTATGTCCTGTACATATTGCAGTTCTGACAATAAAGCTGACTTTGACTTTGACTTGAAAGAATGTGTGGATCAGCTCTGCGATGTGCTGACTGACATCTTTACCTCACTTGCCCTGGAGACAGTTCCCACCTGCCTGAAGACCGCCACCATCATCCCAGTCCCAAAGAGGTCTACAGTGACTGGTCTGAATGACTATTGGCCAGTGGCCCTCACCCCGATAGTCGCTAAATGCTTCGAAAAACTGGTCATGACTCACATCAAAACATCCATCAACATCAACGAGTACCCTTATCAGTATGCATACCACGAGAACCGATCAACAGAGGACGCCATCTCCTCTGTGGTCCACACTGCTCTCACCCACCTGGAACAGAAGGACTCATACGTCCGTCTGCTCTTTGTGGACTTCACATCTCTCTGCCTGCTCTGCCCTCCCTCCCACTTGTACTGCCTTAATCACAAAAAACTTTCACACACCACCACACAACACAAAGATTTTAACACTAGACTCTGTGTCATCAAAACGGGTTATTCACTCAACTCACGGTCATGTGCTCATTCAGTTTGCACTACTTCTCATATTTGCACTAATGTTTGCATTACATTACTGCCTATAGGGGCGGCCGTGGTGTAGTGGTAATGGCAGTCGTCCCCCAATCGGAAGGTTGGCGGTTCGAATCCCGGTTCCACACCCCATGTGTTGTTGTGTCTTTGGGCAAGACACTTAACCCCGAGTTGCTTCCGGTAGGACTGGAAAGTACCTTGCATGGTAGTCTGCCGCTACCGGTGTATGAATGTGTGTAGCATTCAATGTGTGTAGCGCTTTGAGATTTTCACTAATGAAAAGCGCGTTATAAATTGAATTCATTATTATTATTATTATTATTATTATAGTCATACTACTGTTTACATTCACTGTTTACATTTATTACTACTGTTTTCATTCAATACTACTGTTTACATTTATTACTACTGTTTACATTTACACTAAAACAATTCATCATAAAAAAATGATCAAAACAAATGTGTTAAAAAGATATATATGAAATAGCGTAATGTGTATTGTATCAATTAGAAAGAGTTAGTCATTTTGTACTGTTGGTTGAAGATTATTGTTTAATCTGATTGTTGGAAAAAGTTGGTTGAAGATTATTATTGTTTACATGGCTGATTATTGTTGTTTAATCTGATTGTTGTAAGTAAGGGGCAGATATAATAAGATTTATTCTTCTTTCTGCTACCTTTCATTTTTTTACATTTTGTACACTATCATTTAATGAGATTGTCTTGTATTGTTTCTTTTGTAAAAAAAAAAAAAGAACAAATTTAATAAACATAAACACTACTTTTTATATCTGCACTACTGCTGATATATATATATTTTTTTTATTAGCCTTATTGCATATGCCACTTTACCTCTATACCAATATCAACTACCTCATACATATACAGTACTGTGACATAAACTTCATATGCTGCTTTGTCACTCTATTACAAATGTCAATGCCAGAACTTTCATTTTATTTTATAGATATACTTTTTACACTTTTATACTACTATGAAAAAAACTCAGGACAGTATTACACTTTTGTTATTTCATTTTATGCTTATGTTTATTAAATGTTTATACCATACCATACCATACCATACCATTTTATTTATAAAGCACTTTAAACAGGAACAAGTCCACACCAAAGTGCTGGACAAACAAACACGCAACAGGCAACACAGACAATGAAGTACAACACGAAAAACATAAAAACATTGCAGATCATAAATCAAACGATCCAATACAAATCAGCTGGCATTGAAAGCAATGGAGTAGTAGTGAGTTTTTAACCGGGATTTGAAAACCGAGAGGGAGGGGGCCTGTTTGATGAGCAGCGGTAACTCGTTCCAGAGTCTTGGGCCTGCTACAGAGAACGCCCTGTCACCCCTGCGCTTAAGGCGAGTTTCTGGAACTATTAAGAGTACCTGATCCTCTGACCTCAAAGCACGTGGAGGGACATATGGGTGTATCAGATCCGAGAGATAGGCGGGGGCGAGACTGTTCAGCGATTTGTAGACATACATGAGAATTTTGAATTGGATTCGAAGATGAACCGGTAGCCAGTGAAGGGAGGCCAAGACTGGTGTAATGTGCTCTCTTCTGCGTGTGCTGGTTAAAAATCGGGCTTAGTCAAAGTCAACTTTATTGTCAGAACTGCAATATGTACAGGACATACACAGGATTGAAATTGTGTTTCTCTCAGTCCCTCGGTGCAACAGTAACCATTTAAACACTAAAACACTAAAACATTTAATAAACATAAGCATAAAATAGTAAAAGTGTAACACTGTGTGTTTTACACTTAGTGTTTTAGTGTTGGTGTAACTTTTCTTACTTTCATACTACTACTATGCAAAAACTACTATGCAAAAACTCAGGACAGTACATATTACACTTTTATTATTTCATTTTATGCTTATGTCTATTAAATGTTTTAGTGTTTAAATGTTTACTGTTGCACCGAGGGACAGAGAGAAATGCAATTTCAATCCTGTGTATGTCCTGTACATATTGCAGTTCTGACAATAAAGTTGACTTTGACATCTGCCTTCAACACCATGATCCCCCAAACCCTGATGGACAAACTATCCACACTGGGACTAAGCCCCTCTATTTGTAACTGGGTACTAGACTTCTTAACAAACAGACCACAGTCAATGAGGATCCACAACTTCTCCTCCTCCACCATAACCCTCAGCACTGGCTCTCCTCAAGGATGTGTGTTGAGCCCTCTCCTGTTCACTCTGCTCACATATGATTGTGCAGCCACCCATCCAGGCTGTCATATTGTAAAGTTTGCAGATGATACAGCTGTGGTGGGATGCATCACAAACAATGATGAGTCCAGCTACAGACAGGAGGTGGAACACCTGGAGAGCTGGTGCAAAGAGAATAATCTTCACATGAATGTGAAGAAGACAAAGGAGATGATTGTGGACTTCAGAAGGAACAAACACACCCACACCCCACTGAACATAAGTGGATCTGCAGTGGAAGTGGTCTCCAGCTACAAATACTTGGGTGTACACTGAATGATAACCTCAGCTGGAGCAACAACACCACCAGCCTGATCAAGAAAGGTCATCAGAGACTCTACTTCCTCAGACGGCTGAGACGAGCTGGTCTGAGCAGCCCAGTCCTCACCTCCTTCTACAGGTGTGCAGTGGAGAGCATCCTGTGCTCCAGCATCAACGTGTGGCATGGAGGCTGCACAGCTGCAGAAAGAAAAGCTTTGCAGAGAGTGGTGAAGGCTGCACAGAAGATGTTGGAGTCAGTCTCCCCACCATCACAGACATAAACACCTCCAGATGCAGGAAAAGAGCCACATGCATCATGAAAGACCCCACTCACCCAGCACACACACTTTTTGCCCCACTCCCCTCAAGAAGGAGATTGAGCAGCATCAACTGTAGAACCACTAGACTGAGGAACAGCTTCTACCCTGAGGCTGTTAGACTCATGAATAAATAACCAGAATAATCACTGTGAAATATCACATCATGTTGCTGCTGATCTGTTTCATGTTGCTGCTGATCTGTTTCATGTTGCTGCTGATCTGTTTCATGTTGCGTTTTGCTTTTCCTTTAAAACAGTTTGCTGCTGCTCATCCACGTACCTCCTCTCCACCTTCATCAACGAGGGTCCAGTTGCCAGACTGGGGTTCTGACGTTGTTGAAGTCAGGCTCTCGCATGGCTTCATGTGACCCAGAAACTCTGCACGGTGCCTGAGTGGAAACAGGTTAAAGGAGTAAAGCTGTGAGGAGATTCTCAAAGGAAACAGGAGACACATCTTTATTATACACTGTTGTCAGATAAGAGCTGCTGTAGAAATTCATAAATGTACCTGGCAGGTGACATTAGGATGGCTAAAGCTTGCATGAAGTCTTGCACTCCTGAGCTGTTCTTCCACACTTGAATCTGACGCAGATTAAAATAAATTCATAAAACACGTCTACCGTGCACACAGCAATACAAAATGTAATATATGTGTCCTTTACTTGAAGGAAGGGTGTAGCCCACTTGCCCACCCCAGCAGGGCAGCATAAAAGATGGCACAGCAGGTAAAAGTGCTCCTCTGACCCTCCAACGTGCAACAAGATGACGACCTTGCAGAAGGGAGATAAGAACAAATAAAATAAAAATTACTTAATTAAAAAAAATTCACCCAGTGTAAAACAGTCTTTAACACGACCTAGCTGTTTACCAGTCGCTCCAGCCACTGATGGATGTCCGTCTGGAACTGTGTGTCATCAAGGACTCTGCGGGTGAAACTAAACAGGACACTGATGGCCTCTTTCAGGGGTTGAAGAGAACAAGGCTGCAGTTGGCTTCCAGAGTAATCTGAAAACAGAAAACAAAGTGTGTCTGCTTCACATCAGGAGCAAGAACCCTTTTGAGCTCGTAAATTTGAACATATTACACCCATTCTCCATAACCTCCATTGGCTTCCTGTCTCCTACAGAATTCAGTACAAAACTGCTCTCATTACACACCAATGCTTACACGGAACTTCACCTGACTATCTAAAGGACATTCTTGCACCATATTCATCCACCCGGTCTCTACGATCACAGAACAGTAATCTACTTCACATTCCACAAACCAAATTAAGGACCATGGGAGACCGGGCATTCTGTGTGGCTGCCCCCCGCCTATGGAACTCCCTCCCTGACTACCTGAGAGCTCCACAGTCACTGGTTGACTTTAAAAACGGCTTAAAGACTTTTCTTTTTAAGCAAGCCTATTCTGCCTCCACATGATTTTATCTTTGATCTTAGTTGATATTATTATTGATTTTACTCACTTGTTTTATTTATTTATTTTTTAATCAAGCCTATTCTGCCTCCACATGATTTTATCTTTGATCTTAGTTGATATTATTATTGATTTTACTTGATTTTATCACTTGTTTTATTTGATTTTTGATTTTGTTGCACTTTGTAGCACTTTGATATTTTTATTAATGAAAAGTGCGTTAAAATTAAATTCATTATTATTATTATTATTCCGTCACTGGAACTCTGACACAAGAAAGCTCGTTAAAGTTCCCACCTTTAAGTAGGCGATGCAGGTATGATTCGACCTGCAGGCGGGACAGCAGGGTGGTGTAGGCATGCAGCACCACTCTCTGGTGGAGCAGCTCACAGCAACTCTCAAACAGAACCTGGAGCTCCGCCCAAACGCTCCGACTAAACTCCGCCTGCTGGAAACGATGGTATCCACACACCTTACACTGGTCTGCGCACACCCCCTGTAGGAAAAATACTCGTTAGAATAATGTCTCCATAAAGATTTATTGAACGCATAATTCATTTGCTGATTCAAAGACGAACAATGATGAAGCACCTGAAGCTTGAGCTGCTCATCTTTGAAGCTCCAGAGGCGATTCTGTGTGCTCCTGCAGTCCGACGACTGGGTGTGCAGCTGTGTGTGCGACTGGCTCAGCTGTCTGCGGCAGCGCCAGTAGTTCTGTAGAAGTTCTGTCAGTTCATGGTTCTCCTGATGGGCCAGAGCACAGAACTGGGACGCACAAAGCTCCACACCTTCCAGCCATGATCGCAACCCGCCGCTTGGCTCCCAGACCCTCAGCTGCTCCAGTGAAAATGCCTGAAGAAGAAATAAGACATGAAAATCAAAACATGTAGGCTCCCGCAAGGATTACAAGATAAATATAAATTACTTAACGACACATGCACTTATTTTACTACAACTAACAGAAGACACACAGTTACAATATTATGATAATTAGGAGTGCGAATCTCTCAATGTCTGGAGAATCGATTCAATTCCGATTTTTGGTGTCACGATTCAATTAAAAATCGATTTTTCGATTCAGAAACGATTTTTGATTCAGAAACAAATTTTCTATTAAAATGGTCATAAATTTATTCTGGATCAGATGTGTGCTTGTCATGCACTCCTGCAATTTAAAGTTGTCCATCGGGTACACTATTCTAAAGTTAAATTGGCGCGCATTTACCCAAACGTGGATCCAACGTGTGACAGGTGTAGGAGTGCACCTGCTACACTAATCCATATGTTTTGGTCTTGTCCTACCCTGGCTAACTTCTGGAAATCAGTTTTCCACACTATATCTGAAGTTTTGCAATGTGAGATTGAGCCAAAGCCCATCTCCGCCGTCTTTGGAGTGGCCCCAGAACTAGACATACCACGCTTTAAACAAAGAATGCTTTCATTTTTATCTTTACTTGCCAGGAGAGCCATTTTATTAAAGTGGAAAGATCCAGCTCCCCCGTCACATTCACATTGGATCAGGGATATTATGTTATGTATGGACTTAGAAAAGATAACATTTACTCTCCGGGGTTCTGAAAATAAATTTTATAAAGTTTGGTACCCCTTCTTAACAGTTTATGAGAAATCTTCTACTACTGTTCGTTGAGTAGCTCCCCCCTCCCCCCCCCTTTTTTTTTTGTAGTTCATTTAATTTTACCTTATATAGTTTATGGACATGGGTCTATCTAAAATAGCATTGTATAATTGTGATTTATTTAATTTATTTTATTAATTGTTATTGCATTGTATAATTGTGATTTATTTTATTTATTTTATTTTATTAATTGTTATTACTATCACCTCTACTTTGCGCAAATGTTATTTATTTTTACTTTAGATATAGGTGGGTTTATCTGCTGTCTGGGGTTTTGTTTTTGGGTTAAAATCTGTGAAAATTAGATTGTTATGCACGTTTTTGTACCATATTTGTCAATATACAGCTAATAATCAATAAAAAAGATATAAAATAAAAAAATGATTTTTGATTCAGAAACGATTTTTCTATTAAAATGGTCATAAATTTTGTTTCAGTTTTGTAACTGACAAGCTGAAAAGAATAAACAACAATGTAAACAAATGGAACATTTATTTAAAACAATAATTTTAGGTTCCTTATTGTATCAAATTTTTTGCATAATTTGATATTTACAGTATACCAAAAATAGGAACAAATAATACAGGAATGCATTAAACTCTGTAACTTAAATAACCAGTATATTAGGTTAGCTTTTTGCTCTGTTACTTATAGAAGATTATTGTTTGAATTGATTGTTTGAACTTGCTTTGTTTTTGAAAAAAAAAAAGGGCAGGTAAAATAAGATTTCTTCTTCTTTCTGCCACCTTTCATTTTATGTATTCTTTCATATACTGTGAGATATTATTGTGAGATATACTCTTCCACTGGTACATTTTCATCTTTAAATCACTTCTTGGTCTGCTGCCCTCATACATCTCCTCCTACATGTCTTTATGTGAGTGCAGCTACAGTGTGCGCTCTCAGGACATGATTACCTGCAGTGTTCCGTCAGTGAGGACTGAACTTGGAAAAAGGGCCTTCTCATACTCGGCTCCTGCTTCCTGCAATATCTTACAAAAAGATCTGAAGCTCTCGGCCCTGACCTCTCTAAATGATTTTCAGAATCTGTTGGAATCCTGGCAAAAACCAATGCTGATTTGTTCCTGTTTTTGATTTTGTACATCTACCTTATAATGTTTGCTACTTTTTCTTTTTCTTTTGTCTATTGTTTAATGTACTTGTACCATTGCTGTTCATCATTCTTTAGTTTGTAGCAGGTCGCTTTCGTAAATGAGCCCTCAAAGCTCAATAAGATTTACCTGACTAAATAAAGGTTGAATGAATGAATGAATATGGTTTTATTTTCTTTATCTTTTGGGTTTTAATGTAAAAAAAAATGTTTTTTTTCGATTTTGGGGCTTTTAGAATCGATTCTGAATCAACAGGACTAAGAATCTAGATTTTTTTTTCCTGCACCCCTAATGATAATACTTTAATCTTTGTGTTCCCAGCAACACGATGCTCTCTCCTGGTGCCTTACCTGCATCTCTGGAGCTGTTTTGGGTAATTCTGGGTACAGTTTGCTCCTTGAAAGCTCAGCTACAGACTTCAGAGGCTGCAGACTCAAAGGAGAAGACTCCTGCTCAGGAAGCGTCAACACAGCAGGTTCCCTTCCACAGTTTTTTACAGCTTCCTCCTCACAGAGCTGTATCGCAGAACCCTCCTCCAGCTTTGGAAGAGATGGGTACAAAGCAGGGGCACTCGGACTGTCAAACTGAGCTGTAACAAAAGCTTGAGTCCACAACTGCAAGTCGTTCTCTGGCTCAACGGTTCTTTGTGCAACTTTAGGATCAATCCCTGGACCTTCCACCCCACCATCTTTGTCTACTTCTTTGTTTGACTCTGCTTGGTGAGCGCTCTCTTTTCGTGTCACTGCTGACGAGTTCAGACCTGACTGTAGAGTCGTAGTTAAATGTGATGTGGTCGACACCGAGGGGGTCTGCTGTGACTCAGCAGGCTGTGCTGCTGTGTCTGAACTTTGTACAGGATTCTCCTTCTCCTCCAGGGTCTCCTGAGGAGGAGGAGGAGAAGGAGGCAGA
Source organism: Garcialebias charrua (assembly GCA_038048925.1). Taxonomy (NCBI): domain Eukaryota; kingdom Metazoa; phylum Chordata; class Actinopteri; order Cyprinodontiformes; family Rivulidae; genus Garcialebias; species Garcialebias charrua. Next base: position 14,152 of record JBBPBX010028585.1, read on the forward strand.
CTGAGGGGGATCTCCGTGAAGCCAGAGCTGGAGGCTTCATCGCAGAGAGAAGACGGAGCTGCGGCTCTTTTCTCCTCGTCAGCCTGTTTCTGCTTCCTGACCTGCCGAGAACATAAACAATCAGAAACAAAATGAACTTTACTTGACAAACTACTCATCTAGTCAAAATATAAAGTGCATATCATCATAATTTACTATTCAGACACACATGTACATTTATGTGCATTGGTTAATTTATATTTTACAAGATTATTTTTTCTTCACATTTCATAAAATAAATAAATAAATCAAAAACACAACTACTCAGAAGGTTAGGGCTCCTTAATGTACTTACATTTTTAAGTTAATACATACGATTTACACTGATGACATATACTACAAGCATTATACTGTAGTACTGCTTACATATTTTTAGCACAACATATCGTTCAAGCAAAAACAGCGACTGCAGCAGACATTTTTAAGAAAGTGGTAAAAACAATAATTTGTGATGCTCACCTTCCTACAACTGGCTCTGTCTTTATAAACCAGCAATGTTTATTTATTTTGAGGGTGTTGTGAAACTTTTGCAATTTTGCAATTTTCAAGAATTAAAATTTATTTTTAGTTTCTAAGAAATAATGTAAATTAGTGTGAAAGTCCTGAGTCTCCCTGGATTTCTTTATTTCCAAGCTGACATGAAGGTCAGGTTTCTTGTAATATTTTAAAGTGGTCTTGATGAATATTTCTTTCAAGGTTTTACTTTGGACCATTTTGACCTCCCAATTTTTAAAAGGAAAGTTTTTTTGTTAATCTAAACATTTAACTTCAATCTATAAGTTATTCAAGCATAAAAAGACACATTATAGCAGAACTATTCAACTAGCTGCCCAGGGGCCACATCCACCTGATGGGGGGAGCCAAGTTCAGCCACCTATGAGTTAATTTAAAATAAAACTACTTTTTAAATTAGACAGAAAAATTACAGAAAGAAACGTAAAAAAAATAATAAACATTAGCAATCTCCATCAAAGAGATTACATCCTGTTGTACTGCTTGCTAATGAGTTGATTTAAATTAAACAAAATTTAAATCATAAATCAAATTAACGCAATGACATTAATTTCTGTCTGGCCCTTGAGATGTTCACTTTCAGTAACCGTGGCCCCCTGAGATATTTAGCTGAATAATCATAGCTGACAATCAAATAAATCCATTTAAATCTAATTATCAACCATTTTGTTACTGGCATCCTGATATCATGATACATATTTTTAATTTCTTTAGCTGAATCTATAACAATAACAGGCTGAGATGTAAGAGTGTTTTAGTGTCAACATGGTGATTCTTCAAAACAAATTTTAAAAAATTGACATGATCATCTGAAGGATGATGATGTCTCTCAGGCACTGGGTCAGGTCTTTCTTTGTACTACGTCTTAAATAAGTGACTTTCAGACACCGTTCATCTGCTCTTAAAAAATGTTTCTGGCTTTATCCTGCACGTGTCCACAGTTTTCATTATTTTAGCACACACTGAACAATATGCTGTCATGGTCAGGTACAATGATGGGACAGAAAATGTGTGCAAAGGCAGCCAGAATCCAAAATAAAAAGTTTCAAAAAGATGTTTAAAAATCCCAGAGAACTACTGATCAACATCACTTTAAGACCTCAAGAACTACCTCTACCTGTATATTTGATTTGATGTTTATTCATTCATTTTAAAAGAACAATACAAAACAGTTTCATCAGATACAAGAATACAAGTAGGATAAAATGAAAGGAGCAGAAAGAAGATGAAATCTTATTATATCTGCCCCTTATTTCACAGTTTGTTCAACCAATGATAACCTTCAAACTACATCACAAAATGAATAACTCTACTTAATTTTTCTAACTGTACTGTAATACACAAACACACTAAGCTACATCATAAGTACAACATAAGTGTAATACACAAACACACTAAGCTACATCATACAAACACACTAAGCTACATCATAATATATGTTGGACCAAACATTAAATTTGATCAGGCAGATGTGATGGAAGCCCCAAAACTGTCCAATACTGTATAGCACAACTAGACCCTGTGTAGAAGACGTGAGCAGAAGAAACATAATAAAATCAGCTAGATCAGTTTGGGTGTACATAATCACCTGAGACTTTCCGCTGCTCTTTGCTTTGCTCTTCTTTGTCCTGACAGCCTCCATTTTAAGAGCCTGATCAGCTCACCTCCCGAAGAGTCTCCTGGCGGAAATGATCATTTCAGAACTATTGATCAGCTCAAAACAAGTCATTTGGATTTTTAATGGAAAACAGCAAACAGAAGTTCCTGTCTGTGCTGTCAACGTTTGTCGCTGGCTGTAAACAAGACACTGTTTGTTATATCTCCTCTTGGGAAAACGCCTCGACAGTCAGAAAAGCAGCTTTATGTATGTCGCTTGAGGTAAACATGGTGTCCAGAGAGATTTTTCGAGACTAGCTCCTGCTGGTGAAAGTCCACAAGGCTAAGCTAGGTTAATGTCCAGTTGTTCGCTCGTAACGCAGGTTTTCTGCTCCGAAATGTTGTTAAGATTGTTGTTCACGTTATTAAAATGCGATTTCGATGCCTCGAAGACAACGTCACGCAGTAATGGTCATTTGCTTGTCGACTGTCATTTGTTTTGTTTTCGTCTGTTCCAGGAACTACGTGATCAAAATATGATCACGTGACTGCTTTTACCTCTCTACGGGAGTCGACAGAGGCCAGAAATCTAATACGCGAACGCGAAAACTTGAAGTTCAAAATAGAACAACATAAACGCAAAGATAAAGGTCAGTTATAGAAAAACAAATATTTATTTCAAATGTAATTTACAACCTAACACACAAGTCTAATAATATTTGAACTAAGCTACTCCTTATACTGTATTTATATATACATATAAAGCTCTATATCTATCTATCTATCTATCTATCTATCTATCTATCTATCTATCTATCTATCTATCTATCTATCTATCTATCTATCTATCTATCTATCTATCTATCTATATATATATACTGTATATATATATATAT
>JBBPBX010028585.1:24670-36460 GCA_038048925.1 Garcialebias charrua
GAGAGGATGGCTATAAGGTGTGAAGGGAGGCCATCTATAAATGGAAAAAAAAATAAAAAAAAAAATAAAAAAGAAAATAAAATGTTTCAAAGTAGAAATATGAATGTTCATTTTATTGATTTGTATATTTTTATGAATATATCTTAACAGTGTCTGACACCTGAGAAGATAAACCCAATATTTAAATAAAAAAATACCACTGTTGAAATGCAAAGTGTGAACTGTATGTCTAAAGAAAGTGTCTTTCAGAAGATTTCACTGAGAAACTTTCTATCAATTTGATTGAACCCTGAGTTTCAGTGATTTGAAGAGTTTAAATCACAACTCTTTGATTAAATACTAATCCTTCTTAAAGGTGCTGTATGTAACTTTTCTAACAATATATTTTTAACATATTTCTTCACTCTGTCACTAGATTGATGTTAGACAGGTAATCTCTGAAAAAAACTTTTGAAAAATATTGTCCCCTTGCTTCTCCAGGTGGTACTAAAAGCATTTCTAAAAAGCAAAAGTGACCCGCCGTTAACCAGCCAATAAAAACAGAGCTTGAATTTGAATTTCAGCAGACCACGGGGGGCAGAGCCATACATGGCTCTGAGGGGGAGGGAGCAGAATGCTTTTCCCTGTTGAAAATATTTCTAAGTGCTGCGCGCTACAGAAAGTTACATATAGCACCTTTAAACTACATCAGATGGGTCTAAATTCAGCGAAATATTTACAAGTTGCCATGGAAACACAGAAACTAAAGGACGTAGAGCTGAAGAGCAGGTCAGGTCGAGCTCTTATTTTGAAGAGCAGCAGCTAACGGAAGTGACGTTGCACCAGAAGTTGTTCAGTTGTGACGTCAGTGTTTGTTGTTCTGCTCCGTAGCTACGAGCTGAAGGCCTTTTCTCTCGACTGCTGCTCAAATGAGTTGAAGTGAATGTTAAATTGAGCTGTAACATCTGTAAATGTTGCTGACCGGAAGTGAACAGATGTGGAGACAGCGGCTCAAACAGCTGGAAGCAGAGGAAGAAGAAAAGTCTGAGGATTTTGGAAGTAGAGCTGCAGCTCAGGAACAAACGGAGCAAGACACATGTTAGATGCTGTTTTCAGTCCCAACCATCAACTGCATCTTTTAGGTTTGTGTCTTTATTCTTTCTCTCCAGTGACTTTGTTACAAGTTAGTAGCAGTTTTCTGGAAGATAAAGGAGTTACTTCTTACTCTCTGTGCTGATCCAAAACAAACAAAGAGTGAACGACTCAAGTGAACCGAGTTACTTTAGTGATTCATTAGATTGACCCAGATCCATAAAGTGAACCGGGTTACTTTAGTGATTCATTAGACTAAACCAGATCCATAAAGTGAACCGAGTTACTTTAGTGATTCATTAGACTAAACCAGATCCATAAAGTGAACCGAGTTACTTTAGTGATTCATTAGACTGAACCAGATCCATAAAGTGAACCGAGTTACTTTAGTGATTCTGTAAGTGCAGAAGCTCTCAAGCCCCTTCAAGCTCTTTTTTACGCGACACATTTCTTCAAAAAAGGAGGTCTTGAATCCAGCGATTATATTTGTGTCTTTACTGAACTTAATAAAAATATACACAAAAAAAAGGCATACAGATTCAAAACAAATAGAAAGTGACGGTCAAAAGACTGTGTTACTCTTCGGGTGCCAGACTTCTACTGAATAAACGAATGCTTACGTCCTATTTATACCCATTTCAACAGCCAATCAGAAGGCACCACGTCATAAGCTTCAACAGCATACAATTCCAAATGCTTATTTTTCTTCAAACAATAGAACCTGGCTGTAACTCACAGAATCAATTCAGGCAACAAAATAAACATTTCTTTTAAACTTAAATCCTTTATATGGCTCCTACATTTTCCGGCCCCTAATTGACTATGTATTAACATATCAATTATTAACTCAACTTAAATTGGAGCCATACATATTTCAGTAACTTATCAAACAAAAGCTTGCTTAATTTGGTTACAAAACAGTCTCTTAATGAAAAATTTTATTCTCCATTCAGATGCGTCTGGAAGTCGTCCAGAGTCATCCAGTCCATGTTGAGGTCCATTCCAAGACTCAAAGTGGCTTGACTCTTGTCAAATTTATCAGAGCTCTATGGTGGCTCCTGATCTTCATCACAGACCACATAGAGTCTAAGCTCACTGTCCTCTCTCCTCTTCCTCCTATCATCAGCTGATATTTTCTTCTCCCAGCTTGGATGCTGCACGTCCTCAGGCCTCTCCTTTCGTTCTCTGAAATCATCTGTAGGTCTTGCTTTTCCCGTGCATTCCTCTTCTCGCTCATCACTGTCCAGGCTAAAGCCAGAACTATGGTCCAGTCTGGAAGCCTCTTGTTGCTTGGTCCTCTCTGTCTTCTCGTGGTCTGGTTTCTGTGTAGCAGACTTCTTAACAGGCTTGGAAAACTTTTCACTCTTTCCTGTTAACTTTGTGGGCTTGCTGCTGCTTTTCTCTACAGCAGGTGGATGAGTTGGTGACCTGCGAGGAGCTCGATCTTTAGTTTCACAGTTTAGCAAAAACTTTTCAAACAGATTGGTTGAGCCACTAGCATCCTTCTTTGCTTTCTTTTTCTTTCCCTTTTTTCTTTTGTCTTTATGCTTTCCTGCCTCCTTTGCCTTCTCCTTTTTGTGTTTTTTCATATGAACAGGGTTGTCTTCATCTGAGTTGGCAAAACGTTTCTTTGTTTCACTCTTTTTCTTCTTGGGAGGAGAGGGAGGTGTTGGGACTCTGTCTTTTTCTTCATCCGTCTCTGGTGCCGGAAGGGGTCTCATGTCATCTTTCAGAGGCAGCTTGATGCAATAATGACCATCTGAGAGCTGTGCTGATGTAGTTACAGCATGCATGAACTGCTTATCCTGCTGAGATGGTTCTTGTTTGTCCTCATACTGTTGCTCTGGGAAATCTGCATTGTAATGCTTCACCAGCATGTCTTCAATGTTCAATACAGATATACGATTGACAAGAAAATCTTGTTTTTTAGTGACACATAAGTCCATAACTTGACATCTGCTGACTGGTCCATTTACCACCCAGCCCAGAGCTGTTTTCACAGCATATGGTCCATCATTCTGGCTGTTGATGATCTTCCATGGCTCCAAAGCCTGGTGAGCATTAGCACCAATGAGAAGTCCAATATTTGACTCTAGTCTGGGAAGATGAACTTGGTTCAGGTAAGGCCATCTCTCCAAATCTCGCTCTTTTGGTATATTACCCCTTGTTGCAGGGATGTCTGGTTGAGTGTACACATCTGGCAGCGTGATGAAGTCTTGTTCATCGAGGCCACAGACCTCTAAATCTGTAAGAACATAACTACAGACTTTCTGTTCCTGTGCCATGGTGCGAAGAAGGATTTCTTTCTTTTTCCCACGAATATTTAACTTATTCGCAAGATCCTCGGTGCAAAAGGTTGCTGTGCTACCTTGATCCAGGAATGCATAAGTCTTAATGATCTTCCTGTTTTTCTTGTGTCTTATCTGCACAGGTACAATGGGAAGTATGCATTCATTTTCTCCGGCCCCAGTGACTTCACTTTTACAACCAGCAGACACAAGAGCACTTGTAACTTCACTTGTGTTTTGTGGGTTGTCATCCACATTGTTTTCTTCTGACACAACATCCTGCTTCAACACATGTAGAATAGTGGGGTGCTTAAGAGAACAGTCCGAACATGAGGCCTTTTTTCTACAGTCTTTATATAGATGACCTGCAGTTAGACATCCAAAACAAAGACCTTGTGATTTCAGAAACTGTATTCTGTCTTTCGAAGGCTTTTCTTTAATTTTGTTGCAAACACTCAAAGCATGGCTGTTCTTACAATAAAGACATGGGCTTTGAAAAGCACTGACTGTTTTGAATGAAGAAGTTTCATCCTGTTGACTCTTTGTTGCATCCTTTTCAGCAGGAGATATATTCACAGCAAAACTGCTTCTCTTTGAAAGGCCTTTAACTTGGTCAAATTTCTTTTGTGCACCACTCTGACTACCTGGAGTGGCATCAAGAATATCTCCAAATAACGGATCATTGGCAATCTTTGCTTGTTGGTAGATGAACTCTACAAGATCAGGAAATTTGGCTGGTGTTCCTTTTCTTTCTTTAAAGTTGTAAGCATGACTTCTCCACTTTTCTTTCAGTTTATATGGAAGTTTGCACAATATGCTTTTCATGTTTGTTGGGTTGTTCATTTCACACATGTAGTCCACATCGTTCAATGTGTTGGAACATCCAATCAGAAATAATGCAAATGTATTCAGCCCCTTTCTGTCTTCTGGTTTTATTTGAGGCCATTCCATAGCCTTTTTGATATATGCTGTGGAAATGGTTAACTCATCTCCATAGTGTCGATCAAGCAAAACTCTTGCTTCTCTATAAGCTCTGTCTGGCTTCATGTGCTCACAACTACGTACAAGTTCCAGCGGTTCTCCGCCTGTGAACTGTTCTAGATAATACAAACGATCTTGTTGGTTATCCGTTTGGTTCTCAATGGCATGCTCAAAGGCTCTTATGAAGGATCTGTAGGTAAGGGGGTCACCTGTAAATACTGAAATTTCTCTCTGAGGAAGTCGGGACAAGCCTTGCTGTTTTATGAGCATTTCAGTATGGTGATTTTGTTGCTGCAGAACCTGAAACAGATCAGCTGAAAAAGCATCAGAACACTGGACATGTGTTGGAGTGCTCTTTGATACAGGAGGGTTGAGATTTGCCTGCTGTCCATCCTCTGAGAATGTTTCTTGTTTTTCTGATTTGCCTGCAGAATGAACAGGCTCAGTTCTGAGTTTTGGAGTAGCTTGAAAATAATCAACCTCAGACTTCTGAGCGTCTTCAAACTCTTCATACACCTTTAATTTTGCATCTGAAATAGCAAGTTCTGTTTCAATTTCTAGTTGCTCTTTTCTAAATTTCAGACGGGCTTCTTCTAGTTGAATGGCTTCTTTGTTTTTCATAGCTGCTGCTCTTGCTAAGAGTGCTTCACGTTCTGCTTTAATTCTCAGCCGCGTTGAAATTGTACTTGATCCTTGTGATGCACTGCTTATAACTGAGTTAGCCTTTGAAACACTGTTGTGTGGACCAACATCATCCTCTGGAGGGCATATTACATCGTTTATCCATTGTATAATGCTTTGTATGAAAAGTTTAAACTCAGAATGTCTATGCTCGAACACATCTTGGTCTTTGCATTTATCATCTTCATTTAACAGTTCACACAGTTCTTCATTAATGCGTTTATACTCTCCCAGGCATTTGACAAAGTTTGGTAAAGATTCTTTATCTATGAAATCAATATTGCATTCATTTTGTTTCAATCTTTCAATGTTATTCTTCTCTTTTGTTAATTGTGACAGCTTGCCTCTTCTGGCTCCTTTTAATCTGATGAGTTTCTCATCAACAGCTCGTTCTGTGGGCTTTGGCTCCCTCTTCTGGCCAACGGCCGCAACTACACCAACGTCTGACATCTTGTCCCGTTTACTTTACTTTTAAATCTTTACACACAAACTGTGAGCTTCCACAGCTTCTAACTCTTCTAAAACGATCACACAAACGTGTGTGAAAGAGTTCCTTTATGTGTAGTAGGATTTCTGTTTCACAGTTCACGGGGTTAATGGAGATGCTGGCTCCGTTCGCCTGTTAGCTTAACAACCAACCGTTTTTTGTTGCTTAGCAACCAACCTGAAGTTTCTGTTGCTCTCAACGGCGGCGCTCGCAGCTTTTATTTTTCAACTCCGGCAAGGTCCTTGATGGAGTCGACTCTCAGATTGTCCTAAGTCCTCTTTCCTTTCTGTCTTGGTCTTGAAAGAGTCCTGAATGAGAGTTCTTTTGACTTGATGTTCAGTCTTTTGACTTGATGTTCAGTCTTTTGACTTGATGTAAGTGCAGAAGCTCTCACTAGTCTAGCCCCTTCAAGCTCTTTTTTACGCGACACATTTCTTCAAAAAAGGAGGTCTTGAATCCAGCGATTATATTTGTGTCTTTACTGAACTTAATAAAAATATACACAAAAAAAAGGCATACAGATTCAAAACAAATAGAAAGTGACGGTCAAAAGACTGTGTTACTCTTCGGGTGCCAGACTTCTACTGAATAAACGAATGCTTACGTCCTATTTATACCCATTTCAACAGCCAATCAGAAGGCACCACGTCATAAGCTTCAACAGCATACAATTCCAAATGCTTATTTTTCTTCAAACAATAGAACCTGGCTGTAACTCACAGAATCAATTCAGGCAACAAAAATAAACATTTCTTTTAAACTTAAATCCTTTATATGGCTCCTACAGATTCATTAGACTAAACCAGATCCATAAAGTGAACCGAGTTACTTTAGTGATTCATTAGACTAAACCAGATCCATAAAGTGAACCGAGTTAATTTAGTGATTCATTAGACTGACCCAGATCCATAAAGTGAACCGGGTTACTTTAGTGATTCATTAGACTAAACCAGATCCATAAAGTGAAATGGATTTACCAACTTTATTGACATCCTAAATGACCACTCCAATGCTACAAAGCTCCAAATGAAGCTGCACGTGGGGCTAAATCAGGCGCGAGCTCGGCCCCTTTGTTTTCCTTCGTGATGAGAAGCTACATTTTAGCTCCGTGATTTATTTCAACTACTAATGAAAAAAGACTTCTCGTGAGTCAAATACTTTATTCTGTGATTTAGTTCCAAGCTGCTGCTGCCAGAGGCTTGTAACACTGCAGCTTCTTGTCTGTGGAGAGGAAGTTAGTTAGTTTTTAGTATCCCTAAAGATTCTGCATAAATGTTATCCTGTAAACTATATAATCTCCAAGTACCGTCCAAACGTAGACCCAATGTGTTCACTCTGTCACAGCTCTGAGGAGACCATCATCCATCTCTTCCAGAGGTGGGTAGGAACTAGTTACATTTACTCCGTTACATTTACTTAAGTAGCTTTTTGAGAAAATTGTACTTGTGAGAGTAGTTTAAATTTGGAAGACTTATACTTTTACTTGAGTAAATTTTAGGGGAGAAAACCACAACTTTTACTCAGTTACTTTGGGCTTTCTGCCGATCGCTACAGTTACTTTTGTTTCAAGTAAGTAAAAACATTTGCAGCAAAATTATTGCGTAACTTATTGTCACCTGACATGTAACCAATCAAGTGAAGCCAACCAGTCACGTGACCACAACAAACTCTCCGCGCGGGCCATGTTGAGTGACGTCGGAGATTCTGGTAAACAGTTAGTGCTGTTTATAGGATGTCAAAATGTAAGAAAATGAGTTCCAACATTTACTGGTAGAAACAAAGTTTTGCAGAAAGTCAAGTTTATTATTATTTAGCAGAATTATTTGGGCTACAGTTGCCTTTGTGTTTTTTTTTATTTTATTTACAACAATGTAAAAGATAAGTGGTTTATTTCTAAATCCTTTTGGCTGGTATTGCCTTTGTGTTTTTATTTATAACAATGTATGTTCAGTCTCATTAAAAGTTATGTTTCCTTGTAAATCCATTTGCATGTTATAATTTAATGACACGAGATGGTACTCCGCAGTTACTCACTACTTGAGTAGGTTATAATCAAAGTACTTTATTACTTTTACTCAAGTAAATTTTTGGATGCCTACTCACTACTTTTACTTGAGTAATATTTGGTTCAAGTAACAATACTTTTACTTGAGTAAAAAATTTGAATACTCTACCCACCTCTGATCTCTTCTGGGACTGTTCTCATACTCAGGTGTTCTGGAAAGACATTTTCATGTATGTAAATAGAAAGTTAGAAATTGACCTACCATTTGACGCTAAAATTATACTGTTTGGTTTATTTTGTCCAAATATTTCAAGTGAGAAAGTTTTTGTTGTAAATTTAATACTACTATTAGCCAAATTTTACATCCACAGCTGTAAATTCTCCTTGCTAAAACCTAGATTTATAGTGTTTTCTAATTATATTTCTTCTTACTTATCTACTTTAAAGTATTGTACTAATGCAAAAGCTTTAAAAACTAAAACAATCTGTAACGAATTTCTGTTGTAAGCTGCCCAAGACACATTTTTGTATTTGTTTATGTGCCTTTATTCTCTGTTGTGCTATGCATGCCTTAAGTCTCGAGCCATGTTTGACATTGTAAGTTTTTTTTGTACTTGTTTTTTCTATTAAAAATAAATAAATCTGTAGCTGTTAGCATTTGTAGCTGTTAGCATGTGTTGCTGTTAGCATGTGTAGCTGTTAGCATCTGTAGCTGTTAGCATCTATAGCTGTTAGCATGTGTTGCTGTTAGCATGTGTAGCTGTTAGCATCTGTAGATGTTAGCATCTGTAGCTGTTAGCATCTGTAGCTGTTAGCATCTGTAGCTGACTGTTGGCATGCATAGATATCATATATAGAACACTAGATACCGCATGGCCCATTCTCGCCTATTGGAGCTGACGAGATTTCAGGCAGACATCTTGGAGCTGTCCACCGCTCCACTCCGCCTTATATATTTGGCAGGCACAATAAAGTATCAGCGCATTTAATCAATCATAACACACTGAATAGTAATCCCATTGCCACATATTTAAATGTTAGGCATACAGCTATTAAAACTGCATGTATAGGAAGTTAGGAACATATAGTTTAGCATATTGTTACAACCTCACCCTGAGGCTGATCAGGTAAAAATATGGCACTGGGTGTAACATAAAAAGAACTAACAGTTGATGTCAATAAAACAACATGTTTATTTTACAAAGTAGAAAAGAGAAAAAACAATCAGAAAAACACAGGGAAGCTTTAAGCTTCAGGGTCTCCAAGGCCAAAACAACAAACAAAACACCCCCTTCTAACTATAAAGAAAATATATAACTAGCTAGAAGTAAACTTAAAATACAATGGCTAAGCTCCCTAGCTATCCACAAAACAGGAGAAAACAGGTTGGAACAGAAATGGCAGAGAACCCCTACCAGCTTCCCCTGTGAACAGAGAAAAAAACAACAACATTAGTTAGGCACTCACAAACTATACCAAAAGTGCTCACAGCAAGATCAGTTAAGTTTTATCAAACCACACAGACAAGATCACAGCAGATCAAGGCCCAGACAAAAAGGGGGACCTGACATCTCTGGCATGAAGCTCTTTATGGGGTGGCTGACGAGCTCAAACACTTTTCACCTGTGGCAGCCAGGTAGAACTGAAAACACAAAGGGAGAGAGAGGGCTCCCTCAAGAAAAGAGAGCCCCTAGAGGTCAGTGACCGTAACACCCTCCCCCATAAAATCCTACATTAAATAAGGACAGCCTAGAGGGCACATCTCCAAAAAGCACAGGGTACAACTGGATCAGGCCTTCCACATCCTCCTTCTCACTCCTGGGAAGATAGGACAGATATGCATCCAAAGAGTCAAGAATGACAGTTTGAGAGTTTACCACAGTGGTCTTCATCACACTTTTTCAAACCATCAGGGTGGACATCTCCAGACACAAGAGAGATGGATGCAGTTTTGGGAGAGTTCTCACAAGATGAGTCCTTACGTTCATCTTCTCTGGAATGAAACAACTTTAACATATTGATGTGACACAGACGTGTTTGGCGCCTCCTATCAGGGGTGTGAATAATGTAGTCTGTGTCATTGACTTTTCTTTTGACCACGTATGGGCCTGCAAAGTGTGCTGCAAGAGATGGTCCAGGTGTGGGCACCAGCATGAGTACTTTGTCACCTGGTTCGAATGACCGCTGTACAGTCTTTGTGTCATATAGCTTTTTCATTTTCCCTTGAGCAGCAGACAAAGACTTTCTTGCTATCGAACAAGCATGGTAAAGACGTTCCCGACACTGGGTGACAAACTCAAGCACATTAGATTGTGGCTTTGAGTCAGCTGACAGGAGTTGTTCTTTCAGAACCTTCAGTGGTCCTCTTACACCATGTCCAAAAACTAATTCAGCAGGGCTGAATCCAAGAGATACCTGCTTTGCTTCTCGGGCTGCAAACAACAAGAAAGGAAGTCCTTCATCCCAGTTTTTTCCCGTCTCAAGACAATACTTTCGCATCATGGCCTTAATAGTCTGGTGCCATCTCTCAAGTGCGCCTTGTGACTGAGGGTGATAAGGACTAGAAGTAATGTGTTTAACTGTTAAACACATTACTTCTAGTCCAAACTTTTCCAGCAAACTTTCCAGTCTTTTGGTGTTAAACTTTAACACCAAAAGACTGGAAAGTTTGCTGGAAAAGTTTGGACTGAAAATTACTGCCTTGATCAGTCTGTATAACTTTAGGCAGACCAAAAGTTGCAAAAAACTTCAAAAGAGCTTTTGTTATGGTAGGTGCTGTGATTCTCCTTAATGGAATAGCTTCAGGGAAGCGAGTGGCAGCACACATGATAGTTAAGAGAAACTGATTACCAGCCTTTGTTCTGGCCAGAGGACCCACACAGTCCACCAGAACACGCTCGAAAGGTTCACCAACTGCAGGGATGGGTTTAAGGGGAACCGGTGGAACCCTTTGATTAGGTTTACCCACTATTTGGCAAACTTTACATGTCCTACAGAACCTGGCAACATCTTTCTTGAGGCCTGGCCAAAAGAAATGCTGTAGAACACGGTCATGGGTTTTAGTGATTCCCAAGTGACCAGACCATGAGTGGTCATGTGCTAGCTGCAGTATTTGTTCACGATAAACTTGAGGAATGACAATTTGATGCACTACTCCCTAGGGCTGGGCCATATCATATCGCTACCGGTAATACCGGTATAAAAAGCTTGCCCGGGCAAAAACCTTATATCATGATATGCTAATTTCATGACGTAATACGTCAGGGCGCCCCGCCCCTTAACACCCGAGCACTTTATTAACAACTGCGCACCTCCCCTCCACCAGTCTACTGGTGTAAAACGCTAATTAGTTACTGCTAAAATGTTAAAAACAACGCGCGCGCGTCTCAACTTCTCTCCCCCCTGCTCTGCAGCCTGCATAGACAGCTGTCCCCTCCTCCCCCGCCCTGCTCCGCTCCGCGCAGCTCGGTGCTGCATGTCTCGCTGCGCGTCCCCGCTGAACTGTGTTAAAACACGCGCGGCTCCACAGTCCGTTCACATCAGACACAGATCAGTTAAAAAAACGTTCTGCATGAACAGATGAAGCTGAAACATGAACAAGTTTCAGCAGGGTCAGCTGATCAACTTGTAGAAGTTACAGCTCATTTAAAGGAGCTGTATGTAACATTTTTTATAAACATATTTCTTCACTCTGCCACATCTCCTGACAGACTGATGTTAGCCAGGTAATCTCTGAAAAAAAATATATACTTTAAAAATGATCTGTTATTTAGATTGAAAAAGTCTGCACAAAATATAGATTAAAAAACCACCACAAAAACTAAAGTGCAGGTGTAGTTTTACTTGGAAACTAAATACTTTACTAAATAAAGTAATTTCAGTAAAATTACCCCTGGTTGTTTTTTTAAATTTTATATAATACTGCAAAGCAACATGTTAAGTTAATTCTGTCAAATAAATACTGTACATTTGATTTTTTTTTGGGTTATATCACGAAATTTATCGTTGTCGTGATAATACTCTGAAATATCACGATATAATTTTCGAGCCATATCGCCCACCCCTACTACTCCCCAATCCTCTTCACTACCTTTCTGTTGCAAGGCAGGCCTTGAAATCCATTTTCTCATGAGTAATCCATTCTCAACATAAAACGTATGAGTTTTATTACTCTTTATTGAATCACACACACCTCCAAAGCATTTAGTGAGTGTTTCATCACTTTTCTGAGCCTGGCTCAAACTCTCATGCGTTATTGATAATGGGAGAAAAACCTC
>JBBPBX010028586.1:0-13005 GCA_038048925.1 Garcialebias charrua
AACAACATGAAGATTTGCTAATGGAGTTGTCTCCAACTTAGTTAGCAAAGTTAGTCAATGGTTACAACATGGCATCAGTTCGTGCTCAGGGTATGTTATGTAGCAAAAATTACACACACAGATAAGGGCAAATAAAATAAAACATTGCCTTTTGGAGGCAGGTGATAACATTTATCTTGATAGACAATGATTAAGTTCACAATTTGGAAACAAGTGGTGCCTGTATTTGAAGCCTTTATCTTCCCATTCCAAAAAAGTTTATTTACAACACTTTAAATGTTTTTGACTACAATACGGATATAACTGCACAAAGCAGATGTCACTTTTAATATTCAGTCACTACTGGAAACAACATCTATGCTCCTTGCTGTGTCAGAATCACATGTCCACTCCACTTAACAACCGCCTTCATCATTTAATCACCATCACCAAGGTGACATCGTGAAACCGTCGCTGCCAAACTGTTGTATATTCTACGCTAACAATGCAAGATGCAGAGGAAGGATGAGTGGAGGTTACAAGCTAAATAAAGTATTTCTAGCAGTGGCAGCACATACGTGAAAAGATTATTGGGGAGGACATTCATTTCCTGAGTCAATAACCACACGTTTTACAAATTCAGCTACATTTTCCGTGAAAAAATAAGATATACGGTATGTTGTTTCATGTTCAATTCATTATTCAAACAAAGTTGAGTCAACAACAAGGTCCATGCTCAATAATCCAGGTATACAAACCAACAATTTTCAGTCAGGTCATCTGGACAGTTTTTTTTTTTTTTTTGTGCTGAAACATTTCACCTTCCATCCAGAAGACTTCATCAGTCAAGGAAACACACAACACAAAACTGATTCTACCCCCAACAGTTTACTCCAAAGTGGAACAAACCAGTTTCTTTGGGACTGGGATGATGGTGGTGGTCTTCAGGCAGATGGGAACTGTCTCCAGGGCAAGTGAGGAGTTAAATATGTCTGCCAGCACATCGCAGAGCTGATCGGCACAGTCTTTCAGCACCTTCCCAAGGAGGTTGTCTGGGCCGGTTGCTTTGTGAGGGTTGATCCTCCTGAATCCTTACTTTGGCTGATGTCACACTGAGAAGCTCTTCTTCCAGTGGTGAGGCGAGTCTGGTGCTGGGTGGCCTGTTTGGGTCTTCAAAGCGTGCGTAGAACTTGTGGAGGACATGAGGCAGTGACGGGTCTCTAGGGCATTGTTTATTGTGTACACTTAATGCCCCTCCACATGCTCCATGGGTCTTGTGAGGTGAACTGACCCTGGATCTTCCGTGCATATGTGGCCTTGGCCCTCCAAATACCAGCAACCAGCTCTTTCCTTGTCCTTCTCAGCTCCTGTGAGTTTCCAGATTTGAAGGCAGTGTTCATGGCTTCAGGAAGGTGCGAACCTCTGCATTCAGCCAAGGTACTGTGCTCTTTCATAGCTTATGTCAAGTCAAGTCAACTTTATTTGTAGAGCACATTTAAAATAGAAACTGTTATCAAAGTGCTTAACAACAACAACAATGGGAGTAAAATTAATGGAAAAGTATGAAACACTAATGATAATACTGAAGAAATAAAAAGCATTTCAAATGTAGAAGCACAAAACAATAAAGCAAACCACTAAGTCAACTCACTGTGAGAAATGTCTGCGAGAACATATATGTTTTTAGTAGATATTTGAACTTAGGAAGGGAGGTGGCCTGTCTCATGTTGGGGGCAGGTTGTTCCAGAGTTTGGGGTCCATGACTGAAAAAGCCCGATCTCCTCTGAGCTTCAGTCTTGTTTTAGGAACAGCCAAAAGCAGCTGGTCAGATGATCTCAGCGCCCGGGAGGGAACGTATGGTTCCAGTAGCTCGGAGAGATAAAGGGGTGCTCGGCCATTTCGGCATTTGAAGGTCAAGAGAAGAATTTTAAAGACTATTCTGGACGCACAGGGAGCCAGTGAAGGGAGGACAGAACTGGTGTGATGTGTTCAGACCTGCGAGTTCCAGTTAAGAGTCGAGCAGCAGCATTCTGGACGAGCTGGAGACGTGAGATGGAGGCCTGGCTGACCCCAGCATAGAGTGCATTACAATAGTCCAAACGGGTCGTGATAAAGACATGGACCAGTTTCTCAAGGTCAGGTCTGGACAACACTGGCTTGAGCTTAGCTGCCTGTCTTAGTTGGAAGAAGCTTTTTTGCAGAACAAAATTGATTTGTTTGTCAAACTTGAACTCAGCGTCTAAAACCATCCAGAGATTTATGTCTTGAATATACACTTGATGTTTGTGACTAGCTCTAAAAGAGTTTGTAAATAACTTTTGAAAAGTGGAGCGCACTCCAGCTCCATGCATAGAAAACAGAGTCATCCTAACTAGAAGGTTATTGGACTGTGGGAGGAAACATATGTACCTGGAGGAAACCCACACAACCAGAAGGGGGACATTCAGACTGGGGATTGAATCCAGAACCTTTCAGCTGTGAGGCAACAGATTAAAAATATGTTTATAATATTTAGGTTTGAAATTTTGTTCCTTAACCCTGTTTGAAGCCCAGTCATGGGCATTAATTCCTCTTTTCTTATGTTAATGCAGAACCCTCACAGGAAACATGAAATGGAGGATGTTGGGACGGATGGGTTTTGTTTTGGAAGCCTCGACCAGGTTTGATCTTTCCTTCAGACCAACAGCCAGGTGCAAACATCTGTCTTTTATCAAACTCGTCTTCTGAGTGGATTCATCGAACAGTGAAGAGTGAACATGATGAATGAAAGAAAAACTTGATCTTTAAAGAAATAAAAAGCCCCCAACATGAGATTCACCAAGACAATCCAAAGCTTGACAAGAGAAGTGAAGTAAATGAAAGAAGTCAGAGACACAAGTTCATCTAAACTCACTGCTGGTAGTTTGTGTTGAAAATAAAAAAAAAGTGCTTTGTGTCTCCTCCTCAGGCTGAATGATGTCAGCCCATCAGTCCCGTCAGTGCCTGAAGCAGACATCACAGCACAATAATCTAAAGTCGAGAATAAAAACGGGCTGCATTTAATGACTTGTAGGAATTATAGATAAAAACTACCATTTATTATGAGTTGCTGTTTTCCCCTTTCAGTTTGAGGTAAACAGACCAATTATTATTATTATTATTATTATTATTTTAACTTTGACAACATGTTTTTTGTTTTCTAACCATAACAGTAACAGAATGATCATCCCCCGCTGGGTACGGATGAAAAAAGGTTGATCGAGAGCGGCTCATGCTGTGATGCTCATGCATGAGACGTGTCCACAGAGCAGGTCAGAATAAAAACAGGTTTAAGATTAAAAACCTGCGCACGTTTCCACACTGACGCCAGAGTTCAACAAAAACCAGATGTCGAGTCAGAGTTTAAAAATCAGTTTGTACAGAAATGTACACAACACTGCAAGATGACTTGTAGCTTGATTTGTAGTTTGACTTGCAGTTTGACTTGCAGTTTGACTTGCAGTTTGACTTGTAGTTTGACTTGCAGTTTGACTTGTAGTTTGACTTGTAGTTTGACTTGCAGTTTGACTTGTAGTTTGATTTGCAGTTTGACTTGCAGTTTGACTTGTAGTTTGACTTGCAGTTTGACTTGTAGTTTGACTTGCAGTTTGACTTGCAGTTTGACTTGTAGTTTGACTTGTAGTTTGACTTGTAGTTTGACTTGCAGTTTGACTTGTAGTTTGACTTGTAGTTTGACTTGTAGTTTGACTTGCAGTTTGACTTGCAGTTTGACTTGCAGTTTGACTTGTAGTTTGACTTGTAGTTTGACTTGCAGTTTGACTTGTAGTTTGACTTGCAGTTTGACTTGTAGTTTGACTTGCAGTTTGACTTGCAGTTTGACTTGTAGTTTGACTTGTAGTTTGACTTGTAGTTTGACTTGTAGTTTGACTTGCAGTTTGACTTGTAGTTTGACTTGTAGTTTGACTTGTAGTTTGACTTGCAGTTTGACTTGTAGTTTGACTTGCAGTTTGACTTGCAGTTTGACTTGTAGTTTGACTTGTAGTTTGACTTGTAGTTTGACTTGCAGTTTGACTTGTAGTTTGACTTGCAGTTTGACTTGTAGTTTGACTTGTAGTTTGACTTGCAGTTTGACTTGCAGTTTGACTTGCAGTTTGACTTGTAGTTTGACTTGCAGTTTGACTTGCAGTTTGACTTGCAGTTTGACTTGCAGTTTGACTTGCAGTTTGACTTGCAGTTTGACTTGTAGTTTGACTTGCAGTTTGACTTGCAGTTTGACTTGCAGTTTGACTTGTAGTTTGACTTGCAGTTTGACTTGCAGTTTGACTTGTAGTTTGACTTGCAGTTTGACTTGTAGTTTGACTTGCAGTTTGACACATCTCTTTGTGTCACACCCTGCCCAATAAAACTGATAAATTGTTTTGAAATTCACAAGCAGGAAATTGAGAAATAATGTAATAATGCAGGCAAAAAAACTAGTGGGAACAAATGTTTACATGAATGAACATTTAACAAAAAAGAAATGGAAATATTGCTCGTGCAGCACGGTTACTAAAAAAACAAAACAAAATACATACGACATGGACAAGAAATGGGAAAATATGGATAAAAACACAGGATGGGTTGCAGCCGATACTAATAAAAGAAATGAAGGATTTGGATGAATTTAGAAAAATCTAGATGATAGCTAATTATAGATTGTGCAACATATTGAACATTAAAATTCATAAGAAATAGTCTGATTAACAAATACACTGAATTATAATGACACACGATGAATCAGACTTCAATGTTGAGGAAGTGATTGATAGAAACTTTTTTCCAGTTAGAAAGGAGAGTCTAGTCAGAGAGTCAAAAAATCTCTGCAAACATGTGGATATCCCAACTGGGCTTTTGTCAAGTCAGCAAGGAAATCTGTTAAACACAATAATGAACAGAAAAAGTCAAACAGACGGAAAAACATTGTCATTCCTTATGTTGCTGGAGTCTCAGAGAATTTCAGAAGGATTTTCAACAAACACAACATCCCAGTACATTTCAAACCTAGCAGGACTCTCAGACAGAGGCTGGTCCACCCTAAGGACAGAACCCCCACACACAAACAGAGTGGTGTGGTTTATGCAGTCCAGTGCAGCGAGGTCTGCTCAGACCGTTACATTGGAGAAACGAAGCAACCTATCCACAAAAGAATGTCTCAACATAGGAGAGCTACCTCCTCTGGACAAAACTCAGCTGTTCACCTCCACCTCACGGACAAGGGTCACTCATTTGAGGACCAGAATGTTCAAATTTTGGACCGAGAGCACAGATGGTTTGAGAGGGGGGTGAAGGAAGCTTTGTATGTTAAGAGAGAAAAACCTTCTCTTAACAGAGGAGGAGGTCTGAGATTTCAACTTTCTAAGACTTATAACTCAGTTTTGGATTTGATTCCGAAACGTTTTACACTGGATGGGAGCAGGGATGTCTTGTCTGTAAATTAGACTAACAAAGTTTCTCTGAGTAGCCTCTGTTGTTGTTTGGGAGGTGTTTTTTGTCAATTTACATACAGTTTTGTGTCTTCTACCAGAGACCTCAAGGGAACCTCCTACTGTTAAGGTGTGATCTTTCAATTTACATGTATGTGTTACAAACCCCCAGGTGTGATGTGTTGTTTTGTCAATTTAAATAGAATGGGCATGTTAGGTATTTTGTGGTTTTATTTACAAGATACAAGATACAAGAAGGTTTATTAACATTGCATCAATTTTCACCAATACAACGTAAATATGTAGTTACAGTCATCCAGGAGAGAGAATGAGTGCAAAAAGCTGCAGCTCAACAAAACACATGACATGTTTATCAACACATGATATGTTTATCATGACATGTTTATCAACACATGATATGCTTATAGCGCGGCCGCTCTCATCTGTCCCCAGATGAAGGTCAAAAGCAGGAAAACAGGCAAAGACACGGGGTTTTACAGCATTGATATTAAAAAAAGATGAATCACATTTTGTCTTCAAGACACCGCGTGATCCAGTAAAAACCATATCAAAAAGCACATTTAGTTACAATAACAAATTGAGAGACGGCAGGCAAGGAGATAGAGTCTGTGAGTAATTTCAGACAAACACAAGTTCAGCAGATGTGCAGCTGGGCGTTATCTGAGGCTGCACAGAAATCTCTGGGGGGGGGGGAGGGGGGGAGGGCAGCAGGTCTCTTCAGCTCCACACTCCCAGGAGAATGGCTTCCGACAGCCTTCTTTTCAAGGACATGTACAGAAGCCAGATAATATTCTTGTTTGTTATCCAATAGACCACAGTGTTCTTTTCCACTGCCGCCATCAAGTCTGTGGTGCTGTTTCATGGCCGAAAAAAATCCAAGTAATATGTGGTTCCGCTCCGCTCCGCTCTATGAACTCCCATCTGTCCCTTGATTGATCCGGGGTGGCTGTAAACAAGTCCCAAAACGCACAGCAGGTCCGCGGTGATCCACCACCGCTCCAAGCGAGCGATTGAGCTCATACAACAGCTGGGATGAGGAGCTCACGGCCCGGTTCAGAGAATTTTGCTGATCAGGTAGTGCCGACAGCGCGCTGATAGCTGCCGAAGCCTCCCTCAGTTTCCAGTAACAAACAACTCCGCTTACGCCAAAAAACAGAGCAGTTGCTACCAATATTCCAATAATCCACAAATCCTCCACGTCTTCGACACTTAAGACGGTCAGACACATGGGCTGCCACTGACCCCACGAGTCCAGCACGTATCCAGCCGCGTGTGTGTCGGAGGGACAGACAGCTTCTCCTGGCACGGTCCGCTTCGTGGAAAAAATCTTATCCATTGAAGAAACAGCCCAATTTATTATTTCAGTTTCCAATTTCATATGTTGGTGCGTGGCTTGTATAAAACCTCGTTCTCACAGCTTCCATTCATTCAGAATTGAAAAAGACTTCTGGACAGAAGTCGAAACGTTTTCTGCAACAAATAAAGTCCAGTTGATCCTGTATTGAACGCCTTTTTTGAAAGGAGAGTCAATATTATAATGATGATCAATTTAATGGTATAAAAACAACTAATGAAGATCTTTCTATTTTACATTTAAATTGTAGAAGTTTAAATGCAAACATATCCAACATTTCAGATTATTTAAAATGATTAAATAAAACTTTCAAAAAAATAACATTATCTGAGACATGGTTAAATGAAGGAAATATAAATAATGCTTTCATTGAAGGGTATGAGTTATATCATATGAACAGAATTAACAAAAGAGGTGGAGTGGCTATATTTATAAACAATGAAATAAAATGTAAATTGATTAGCGAAATGTCAATAATTGTGGACAATATGTTGGAAATGATAACAATAGAGATAATAAAAAATAATAAAAAGAATAGCATGATAAGTTGTGTATATCGATCTCCATCCTCAAATATTGAGTTGTTTACTGATAAAATGTCAGGGTTGCTGGAAAAGAGTGGAAATAAAAAAGTTTTTTCATGTGGAGATTTCAACATTGACTTGGGAATTACCACTGATTCAAGGAACATCAGTACATTCATAAATTCAATGTATAGTTTAAATTTTCATCCGTTGATATCAAATCCTACAAGAATCACAACTCAAAGTGCTACGATAATTGATAATATTTTCACAAATGTAACAGATGGCGATGTGCTGAGTGGTATTTTGAAGACTGATCTTAGTGATCACTTACCAGTTTTCACTATTTACAAGAATGATGATGGTATAATTAAAACAATTACAAGAGAGAACAAAATAATAAACACATCAAAAAAAGCATTAGACAAATTAAAATATGATTTGGATGAACAAAAATGGGATAAAGTGTTATGTAGATGATGTGAACAAATCCTATGATGCATTTATGACGATTCTGGAGGTCTTGTACAAAAAACATTTTGTGCAAAAGAATTATATAAAGAAAAATACAGTGGATCATCCATGGATGACCAAAGGACTAAGAAATGCATGTAAAAAAAGAATCATCTGTATTCATGTTTCTTGAAATCTAGAACTCAAGAGGCTGATGAGAAATATAAAAAGTACAAAAACAAATTGGTTGGGATCATAAGGAAACACAAGAGGGAATATTACAGTAAATCATTACTTAAATGTAGTGGTGATATGCGTACGACATGGAGGGTAATGAATACTGTTTTGAAAACGCATAAAGTGAGAACGGGGCTTTCACAAAATTTTATAGAGAATGATGTGGAAATTCATGACGATGGTGAAATTGTAAATGGATTTAATAATTATTTTGCAAATGTTCGGTCTAGCCTTGCAGCTATGATTCCTAAAGTGGACACAAATACAATACAATACAATACAACTTTATTTATAAAGCACTTTAAAACAACACCGTTGGCCAAAGTGCTGATGTGAGTTATTTAAGAAATGGTTGCGTTAATAGTATGTTTTTGTGTGGAACAGATAAGGAGGAAATAATGAAGATCGTTAATAAATTTGCCAGCAAAAGATCAAAGGACTGTGAAGATATGGATATGGTGCTTGTAAAGGAAATAATAAGTCATGTGATTGAGCCATTTGCATACATTTGTAATTTATCATTTTCTAAAGGAATATTCCCAGACAGAATGAAAATAGCTAAAGTAGTTCCATTGTTTAAAAATGGAGACAAAAGTGTATTCAGTAATTATAGGCCTATATCTTTGTTGCCACAATTCTCTAAAATTCTCGAGAAATTGTTTATGGCCAGATTGGATAAATTTCTTGACAAAAACAATATTTTAAGTAATAATCAACATGGTTTTAGATCAAATCATTCAACATCTTTGGCCCTTATGGAGTTAATTGAACAAATTACTACAGCAATTGATAAGAAACAACATTGTACAGTATAAGTATATTTGTGGATTTAAAAAAAGCATTTGACACTATTGATCACACCATTCTGCTTGATAAATTGAATCAATATGGTATAAGAGGTCCTGCTTTACAGTGGATAAGCAGTTATTTGAGGGATAGAAAACAGTTTGTACAGATGGATGAAGTTAGATCAAATTTGTGCAGAACTTCATGTGGAGTACCACAAGGTTCAGTACTTGGACCTAAATTGTTTATTTTATATGTAAATGATTTAACTGAAGTATCTGACATTCTCAAAAGTGTTCTATTTGCTGATGATACAACTTTTTTTTGTTTAGGTAAAGATATGGAACAAATGTTTGAGTTGATAAACAAGGAAATTGTTAAAATACAGGATTGGTTTAAATTAAATAAGTTATCATTGAATGTTGATAAAACTAATTTCATGATATTTAGTAAAAAAAAGATACCTATGGATTTTTCTTTCAAAATTGATGGTGTTAAGATAAGTAGAGTGAATGAAGTAAAGTTTCTGGGTGTAATTATTGATGATAGACTGTCATGGAAACAGCATATCAATCATGTAAAAAGTAAAACATCTAAGTCCAATGCAGTATTGTATAGAGCAGTGGTTCCCAAAGTGGGGTACTCGTACCCCTGGGGGTACGCAGGAGGGACTTAGGGGGCACGCGAGATAATTTGAAAAACTAAAGTGAAAAAAGACTGAATTGCCTTCAAATAATACACATGTATATGCTGCCATCTAGTGTTCAGCAAAATCATTGCACTGGCAAAGTAAAAGGGTGTGAAAATAGGCGTGACTCGCTGATGGGACACCTGTCGATCAAAGCAGCCTTCACTCAACTTCTTGTCGGAGATGAGAAAAGATGGATAGATGGTTAAAAAAGAAAATATGCGAATCCAGAAAGACACCGACAGCTATCACCAGCCAGCCTACTGCAGGAGGTGAACCTGCCATCGACAATGCTCCAAACAATTCTTCGAATAGAAGAGATACATCAAACCAAGAGGTTAGCAGTGCATCTGCTAGCCCTGCTAGCCAACCTGCTAGCCGCATGGCCATGGAAAGTGACGAGTGTTCGGATGTGGAGCGGGCTGGGCGGGATATGGATCCTTGTGGTGTGGGGAAGCCCGTCGCCTCGGACAGAGAAACAAAAAGGCGCGAATATGCTCTTTGGGATTCACATCTACTAATACAGGTAGATTTACTCAGCCACAGTGTGTTTTTCCATTGCTACATGACTTTGTGTGTGGAAAATCATACGGCCGTGGTGTAGTGGTAATGGCAGTCGTCTCCCGATCGGAAAGTTGGCGGTTCGACTCCCGGGACCCGCACCATGTGTCGTTGTGTCCTTGGGCAAGACACTTAACCCTGAGTTGCTCCCGGTAGGACTGGAAAAGCACCTTGCATGGTAGTCTGCCGCCACCGGTTTATGAATGTGTGTAGCATTCAATATATGTGTAGCACTTTGAGATTTTCAGTAATGAAAAGTGCGTTATAAATTGAATTAATTATTATTATTATTATTATTATTATTACAAGTGTGAAACGTGACATTACTGCACATCTTGGTGAGCTGGCTTCCCAGTTACGCCGGTACTTCCCTGAATCTGATGGATCAGATAGTTGGATACGACACCCGTTCAGCTCTATGCCCGAAGCTTTACCAACAGCAGAACAGGAGAGTCTCATTGAAATAGCAACAGATGGATCCCTAAAAGTTGAATTCAACCAGAAGCCACTGCCTGATTTCTGGATCGGACTGGCCACAGAACAGCCTGAGTTAGCCAAACGTGCTGTAAAGACTTTGATGCCCTTTGCTACAACATACTTGTGTGAAAGTGGATTCTCAGCTCTGACAAATATGAAAACAAAATACAGAGCAAGACTTTGTGTTGAAAACCATTTAAGACTCAGACTGTCTCAAACTAAACCAAACATTGCAGAGTTGTGCGCATCTTTCCAAGCACATCCTTCTCATTAAAGCTGTGGTGAGTTTAACTAAATACACTGTTGAATAACTTCATTATCCCACCATAAAAATATTTAGTTATCCCACCATAAAAATATTTAGCAAATTATTCATTCTACACAGGCTAAATTTTTGGATAATTCAAAGACTATAAAATAAATGTGTTGCTTAGTAATACTAACATTTACTAATAAACATCATTTGGTGGTAAATAACAGTTGCATATTATTTTTATTTGATGGGTGCAGTGTTTACAAACACATTTTAAAGGCCGTGTAATTAGGGGGTACTTGGCTTGAGGTCAGATGTCTGAAGGGGTACAGAACTTAAAAAAGTTTGGGAACCACTGCTCTAAGGAATAACACATAACATCTGACCATTAATATCATGATTATTATTAAATTATAAACAGAAAATTTAGTCATTTTTTTGCTAATTTCGTTCACGTCATTCAGTGTATAGTACTGCTAAGTCTCAACGCAGTTTTCCGAAACAAGACGCACATTTTCACTGACTTTTTAAAAACTACAGGCTACTACCGTATTCGTCTTTATATAATACGCAGTTTTTTTGCTCATTTGAATGTCCTGCGTATTATACACCGAAGCATATTATCTATGGATTTTTTCCCATATTTTTAGACCAATTTTTCGCTCTGATTCGCCGTTTTTCATTTTGGGCAAAAATGGTGCAGTACCAGTTTCGGCCGCTATGGGCGCTATGGGCAGCAGCAGAGGACTCAGAGAGCGAAGAGGAAGAGGGGGGCCACTTCCAGACCGTTTCTAGGTCATGTGTCCGAAAAAAGCCTCCTCTGGTCGGACTGACTCTGTCGCTGCCCGCCCCCTGCTCTGGATGTAGCTGCATTTAGCTGTGAGGTTCGCTGTTTTTGTTAGCAAGATACCGTAACTCATAAACCACACCGCAGATTTTTAAATCCAGCTGATTTCACATTTGGTTAAGCTCAGGAGCCCGTTTGCTATAAAGTCAGCTAAGAAATATATTTTTTAAGCGTTTATTTAGCTAAATTTAAAGAAAGAAAGCGTCCGACCCGCGTGCATGCAAATCGGCGAACTATTTTTTTAAATCCAGCTCAGACCAGCTGATTTCACATTTAGTTAAGCTCAGGAGCCCGTTTGCTATAAAGTCAGCTAAGAAATATATTTTTTCTCGCAAAGAAATAATAGTTTTTCCCGTGTTTTGTTGTAAATTCCTTCGGTGCTCGCCCGCTTCTGTGGCCGCCATTTTAAGCAGGGCAAATGAGGCGCTGACGCGTTGCGTAGCGGTGACGCATAATAGATGCGTATTAAACACCAAAGCGTATTATGTACGTTTTTTTCTGGTTTATTGGCAGTAATTGGACAAAGCGTATTATACACAGGAGCGTATTTTACATCGACGAATACGGTACTAGGGATGAACGATATTATCGACATGCATCGGTATTGGCCAATATTAGCATTAAAGTTCAGTATCGGACATCGTCCATTTCATCAAAATAACTCACCGATATAAAAGGTACTGTTTTTGCCTGCAGCGGCAGCACAACGTGATGACGTCACGCACACGACCTGATCTCACGGCGGAGAGGAAGAAGTCAAAATGTTGGCGTGTGGAATTTTTATTTCGTTGAGGATGTCAGATTCCGAAGATTTGTGGACTACGTTGAGCCTCGCTACATCGTCCCCAGTCTGACATATTTTTCCGACATAACCTTACCCGCGTTACAAGTCGTCATTTCTGACGTCATTGAGAAGCTAATAGCTGATATCACGTTGGGTGAGTTTTACCACAGACATTTGGACGTCGTGTTAGCCCCGTTAGCATTATTAGTCTTACGGTACAATGGATAGACAAAAACTTTGACCTTAGAAAGGCTGTCCTTCATGCACAGGAGAGTTCACACGGCAGCTAGGAACTGGAACAAACCTCCACAAGTGAGACAGCATTGCAGGTGACTAATGCTAATAAAAAACATTTAACACTTTTCATTTAATACAAGTCAAAGTTCTATGCAGTGCTGGGCAGCGCTAATCCAAAAATTAGTTCCGCTATTTCTAAAGCACTTATTAATTTATTTAGGTCCGCAATTTCAAAAGCGCTTATGTCTTAGGAATGCTAGCGGAAGCTAAATGCTAACAAGCTAACGTGTAAATGGCAAACTACTTTTTTAAATCCAGCAGATTTGACCATTTCGTGAACCGGTTAAGCTCAGAAAAACCTTG
>JBBPBX010028586.1:13482-36459 GCA_038048925.1 Garcialebias charrua
CGACGCTTCGGCTGCTGCAGACCTCGACGCTTCGGCTGCTGCAGACCTCGAGCGCTTCGGCTGCTGCAGACCTCGACGCTTCGGCTGCTGCAGACCTCGACGCTTCGGCTGCTGCAGACCTCGACGCTTCGGCTGCTGCAGACCTCGACGCTTCGGCTGCTGCAGACCTCGACGCTTCGGCTGCTGCAGACCTCGACGCTTCGGCTGCTGCAGACCTCGACGCTTCGGCTGCTGCAGACCTCGACGCTTCGGCTGCTGCAGACGACGTCTCCGAGGGTCTCGACGAAGCAGACGACGTCTCCGAGGGTCTCGACGAAGCAGACGACGTCTCCGAGGGTCTCGACGAAGCAGACGACGTCTCCGAGGGTCTCGACGAAGCAGACGACGTCTCCGAGGGTCTCGACGAAGCAGACGACGTCTCCGAGGGTCTCGACGAAGCAGACGACGTCTCCGAGGGTCTCGACGACGAGGACCCCAACGACGTCTCAGAGGGTATCGACGACGAGGACCCTAATGACGTCTCAGAGGGTCCTGACGACGAGGACCCCAACGACGTCTCAGAGGGTCCTGACGACGTGGTCCCCGACGACGTGGTCCTCAACGACGTCTCAGAGGGTCCTGACGATGGGGGTCCCAGCGCCGCAGACGCCTCGTCCTCGACAGAGGGTCCCAGCGCCGCAGACGCCTCGTCCTCGACAGAGGTCCCAGCGCCGCAGACGCCTCGTCCTCGACAGAAGGTCCCAGCGCCGCAGACGCCTCGTCCTCGACAGAAGGTCCCAGCGCCGCAGACGCCTCGTCCTCCACAGAGGGTCCCAGCGCCACAGACGTCTTATCGCTTGCCTCGGCGCCCGACAACATCTCGGCGCCCAACGACGGGGGTCCTGGCGATGACGATGGCTGTGTTCCGGCCGACGTCTGTGTTCCGGCCGACGTCTGTGTTCCGGCCGACGTCTGTGTTCCGGCCGACGTCTGTGTTCCGGCCGACGTCTGTGTTCCGGCCGACGTCTGTGTTCCGGCCGACGTCTGTGTTCCGGCCGACGTCTGTGTTCCGGCCGACGTCTGTGTTCCGGCCGACGTCTGTGTTCCGGCCGACGGTGGTGTCCCGGCCGACGACTGTGTTCCGGCCGACGGTGGTGTCCCAGCCATCCCTTTCCTTGGGTGTGTTTCTTGCTGGACGGTACTCTGGTCGCCCGCCTGACGTGCTGCCGCATTATGGACGGCCTCCTGGACGTCCTCCAGATCGGGCTGGTGGTGATGGGCGGCCTCCTGGACGTCCTCCAGATCGGGCTGGTGGTGATGGGCGGCCTCCTGGACGTCCTCTAGATCGGGCTGGTGGTGATGGGCGATCTTCTGGGCGCCCCACGGATCGGGCTGATGTTTCACTCCTTGAGCACCGGGGCTTTGTCTTTCCACGGTGTGTGATCTGCTCATCTCATCTCAGTAAGTGTTTTTGCTCCACTATCAGCATTATTATTTTTGTTAAATAAATCATTGTTCATTTTACATTCGTGAGCCAGTCTGTTTTTCTGCACGTGGGTTCCAACATTAAACAGCAGATCATGACAGTTTTACCCCTGCCCTCACTTCTTTTTTTTTTACACTTTACATAAAAATGTTTTACAAAGAAAATAAAGAACATTCAGTAATGGGCAGTGGTGGGATGTACTGAAGTACAAGTACTTTGTTACTGTACTTAAGTACATTTTTCATGTATCTGTACTTTACTTAAGTAGAATTAAACATGGGTACTTTCTACTTTTACTTCACTACATTTTGCATGAAGTATCTGTACTTTTTACTACACTACATTTCTATAATGCGTTGCGTTACAAGTTACATTCACGTCGCATTGCCGTTTTTTTATTTGTCCCATTACGAGTAAATGCAGAGTGACATAAAAAAACGAAAAAAAAAAAACTTGTCAGTCAATCAAACATCCCGTCACTTGATTGACATACAGGGTAACCAATCAGATAACAACTGAATTTTGAGCTTTAGCCTATCAAAACATCCCGTCACTTGATTGACATACATGGCAACCAATCAGAATACGATCTTTAGCTCGCCGCTCATGTTGCATGAGTCATGTTAAAAACAACGGCGCGAAGCACAGCAACATACAAGCGAAAACTTTCTGCGAATTACCTCAGATTTTAAGCCCTTGCTAAAACATGAGTGAGAAACCTGGACCAAGTAAGAAGGCAAAAACGTATCACTTTCAAACGGAATGGGAGGTGGACTTTTTTTTAACTCACCAAACTTCAAAGTGAAAGCGCCACCGAAGCATCGTTCCAGGTGAGTCACGCTGCATGTTTTGTTTTTGAATGTCCAGAGAACCAGACTTAGCTTTTTTAGATGTGAAATTAGTATTGATGCTCAGCATTTTTATAATTATACTTTATTTATAAAGCCCTTTTAAACAACCACAGCTGCAACAAAGTGCAACTGTGCATAAAACCATTTTAACTAATCATCACCTTTTATTCTTTTAAATAAATTTGAACATATTTCATCATTACTTCTTTCAAGAGCTCCACACCTGAAAATGCCTCATGAGAAACCATAGGCGTAAATCCGGGGGGGGGGTCGGTGGGTCCGGACACCCCAATCTTGAGGAAGTGTAGATTTGCTTTAAGAAAAATTCCCTGTTTATGGTCCCTCCCCCAATAATGAGATGAAATATATGCCCTTGTGAGAAACATCTGCCTGTTCAAAGCTGTGTTTTGCTGTCACGTGGGCACCTCATGTGGTCCCTACGGGCAACCAGGTGCCCGTAGGCACCACGTTGGTGACCCCTGATTTATTATATGTGTGCAATATTGGTTTATAGTTATGCAAGGTACATCAACATACATTGTACATAAAAAGAATCCTTAATACTGTACATTTGAAGATAATTATATGTTTAGCATTTTTGTATTGGGTATATCATTTTGACTTGGCTGCTTTATAAGTAGGTCACATGCTGAAAAAGTGTGAGCACCCCTGCTGTAGGTCATCCCTGAAATTCTGATGCACAGAATCACAAGTCCAAGCGTGAACGGTGTCACAGAGTAAACACAATAAAAACATGCATTATCTGCAGCATTGTTCATTAAAATGGAACACTGTTAATGTATGACAGAAAATATACATACGGTATGGACACTTTATTGTAAACCATTGCAGTAGATAATACATTCAGCAAATACTTTTACTTTTAATACTTTAAGTATTTTTAAAAGCAAGTACTTTTCACTTTTACTTAAGTAAAAATATTAATATGGTACTTCTACTTTTACTAGAGTACATTTTTGTCTGTTTATTTGTACTTTTACTTAAGTACAGTGTTTGAGTACTTTCTCCACCACTGGTAATGGGGACAATAAATACTCTGAATTTTAGGGTTTACATATCAGGACATAGGCCTTAATTACATTTTTTTTTTAAACCCACAACATTGTTTTTAAATAGTTTACCAAGGTCTAAACATACCGATATCTAACCTGAAGTAACACACAACAGATGTCTCTGTCATTAACAAACATAAACAAAGCCACAAATAAATAAATAAAATAAATAAAGCAATATGTGAAAACCTGAATCCACTCCATGATTCAACAACTTGCAGAACCTCCTTTAGGAGCAATAACAAAGTGTTCTGTATAACTTTTTTTTCTTTGTTAATCTCTTGCATGCTTATGGAGGCATTTGGTTCCACTCATCTTTACACAACTGCTTCAGTTAACTAAAGTTTGCAAGATTTATTTAAGTACAGCTCTCTTGAGGTCCTGCCACATCATTTTATTAGGATTAAAGTCTAGGCTTAGACAGGATCATTGCAAGATCTTTATTCTGTTTTTTAACCTGTCGTAGATTTGCTGCTGTGTTTAGGATCATTGTCCTGTTTCATGACCCAGTTTGGTCCAAACTTCTGCTGTTGGACAGATGGTCTCACATTAGTCCCAAGAATCCTTCGGTCTACAGAGGACTTCATAGTTGACTCAACAATTGCAAAGTGCCCTGGTTTTGTGGCTGTAAAACAAGCCCAAACCATCACTCCACCACCACCGTGTTTGACAGTTGGTATAAGGTGTTTGTGTTGACATGCTTTTGAGTTCTCTCCTAACAAGGTGCTATGCATTATGGCAACATTTCAGTTGCACCTGTCCAAAGGACATTACCGGTAATCCAGATATCTTGTTGTTCAATCAGATAAAACTTTACAAACCTAAGTGGTGCTGCCATATTCTTTGAAGAGAAAACAAGCTTTCTCTTGCAGCCTTTTCAAACAAGCCATTCTTGTTCAGCCTTTTTCTAATTTGGTCCGCAGTCATTCAGGCCTCTGCTGTTTTGCTTGTGGAGATGTTATTGTATTCTAATCTTTCAATAAGTTATCTAAAATTTCTCTAAATTTTCTATTGTTGTATACTAATCTTTCAATAAGTTATCTAAAATTTCTCTAAATTTTCTATTGTTGTATACTGTATAAAACATGTTAGTTAGTGGGCTAGGTCTACTGTAACATTACCCAGTCGTAGGGTCAAGAGACAAACATGTAGCGTTAACATGAACAACATTGTTTCTATAAGAACATTATCAAGTATTTTACATTAACAATAAGATTGCTCCGCCAAGAAGGTGAGATAACCTCGGACAAACAAGCAAACATTGCTGTAATGGTGGAGGTAGTGAAGCTCACAGTGTTACCCGAGGCATTTAGTGAGGCATTTATGCCGTATCAGCCAACATTAAGTCAAAGAAGACAGGAAAAAAAATCTAAGCTAGTACCCTGATGCATGCTCAATAATACCGGTAATAACTAGTACCGGTTATAACTTAAAATAGTTACTGCAGTGGATGTTTTCATGCCACAAAGCGACACAGGGCAAGAACTCCCAGTGAAATTCAGTTTGTAAGAGTACATTTTACATTACACAACCTATTTAAACACTTTGTACAAAAACACTTTAGTTTTATCAAAGACTAAACTTATACAACCAGAAGTTGCAACATACCGTATCTACATATAAAACACACAAAACAAAACACAACTAGCTTTAAGCATTAACCTTTAATTTGACCATTACAATGAAATTAACCATACAATGTACCATAATTATGAAAGAAATTAGTTTTTACCTGAAGTTACCTTCGTACAGACGAACATGTGGTACTTCCTGTTTAGTTTTTGGAATGGAATCAAAACTGTAATCCACCCTCTAAATGCTCAGTGTAACATGTTTCTGAATTACATGTTCCCCACTGACAATGTTTAACATTTTTTTTCTGATGATTTTTCAAAAAATTCTTCTGACCGCAAAGCATTCATGCAATACCCAGCCAAGGTTGTTAGAGGAAAACCTGGCTGCAGTTCAACTTGCCGGCTTCCTTGCATGTACAATTTTTCACTAATTGAGTCAATAGCTGCTGATAACTGGAACTAGCTTCAGGTTTTCATATGAATCTCTAATCTCTCTCTACTCATACTGGCCTATAAAAAAGAGAAAGCCATGGCACTTACTGAATGTTACTAAAAGTCAGAACGTTAAATCTTTTACTGTAAACATGCCAGATTTTTATGCTTATCTCCTGTTTTTTGTGTTGTTGAGTTTTAAGTAAACAAACAAGAATCGTGTACAAAAAGAAAAAAGTTTTTAACGTGATGAAAATAAATAGATTTTCACCCCAAGGGATGATCTACTACCGGTACTCTTGCTCAACATACAAAGTACATAAATGTGGAAAACTGACCCCTGAAATTTGGAAAGTCATCCAAAAAAAGTTAATCATCTACTAGAACATTAAGTCCAAACAATGTTGAATATGGAAGCAAAAAAGCTTGTGTTTTTTATTTTTTATTTTTTTTTACAATTTCAAGTTTCTATAGTTTATTCCATTTAATAATACAATATGACATTGATAATAAATATTTCCTACATCCATCCATCCATCTTCTTCCGCTTATCCGGGGTCGGTCGCGGGGGTAGCAGCCTAAGTAGGGAGGCCCAGACTTCCCTCTCCCCAGCCACTTGGAGCAGCTCCTCTGGGGGAATCCCAAGGCGTTCCCAGGCCAGCCGAGAAACATAGTCCCTCCAGCGTGTCCTGGGTCTTCCTCTGGGTCTCCTCCCGGTGGGACATGCCCGGAACACCTCACCAGGGAGGCGTCCAGGAGGCATCCTAACCAGATGCCCGAGCCACCTCAACTGGCTCCTCTCGATGTGGAGAAGCAGCGGCTCTACTCCGAGTCCCTCCCGGATGACTGAGCTTCTCACCCTATCTCTAAGGGAGAGTCCAGCCACCCTGCGGAGAAAACTCATTTCAGCCGCTTGTATCCGAGATCTTGTTCTTTCGGTCATAACCCAAAGCTCATGACCATAGATGAGGGTGGGAACGTAGATCGATCGGTAAATTGAGAGCTTTGCCTTTTGACTCAGCTCTCTCTTCACCACGACAGACCGGTACAGCGCCCGCTTCACTGCGGACGCTGCACCTATCCGCCTATCGATCTCACGCTCCAGTTTTCCCTCATTCGTGAACAAGATCCCGAGATACTTAAACTCCTCCACTTGGGGCAGGACCTCCTCCCCGACCCGGAGAGGGCATGCTACCCTTTTCCGGCTCAAGACCATGGCCTCGGATTTGGAGGAACTGATCCTCATCCCGGCTGCATCACACTCGGCTGCAAACCGCTCCAGTGAAAGCTGTAAATCACGAACTGATGAAGCCAGTAGGACCACATCATCTGCAACAAACAGAGAAGCGATTCAGTCATTAAAGAATCCATCTGTCTGGGTTCAGGAAGGCAGGATGTTTGATGGATGGATGGATGATGGATGGATGTTTGATGGATGGATGTTTGATGGATGGATGGATGTATGTTTGATGGATAGATGGATGGATAAAGCGTGGACCTCAGTCAGTAAAGAATCCATATGTCTGGGTTCAGGAAGGCAGGATGTTTGATGATGGATGGATGATGTTTGATGGATGGATGCATGGATGGATGGATGGATGGATGGATGTGTGGATGTTTAATGGATGGATGGATAAAGCGTGGACCTCAGTCAGTAAAGAATCCATCTGTCTGGGTTCAGTAAGGCAGGATGTTTGATGGATGGATAGATGGATGTTTGATGGATGGATGGATGTTTGATGGATGGATGTTTGATGGATAGATGGATGGATAAAGCGTGGACTTCAGTCAGTAAAGAATCCATCTGTCTGGGTTCAGGAAGGCAGGATGTTTGATTGATAGATGGATGGATGTTTGATAGATGGATGGATGTTTGATGGATGGATGTTTGATGGATGGATGGATTGATGGATGTTTGATAGATGGATGAATGGATAAAGCGTGGACCTTAGTCAGTAAAGAATCCATATGTCTGGGTTCAGGAAAGCAGGATTTTTGATGGATGATGGATGGATGGATGTTTGATGGATGGATGGATACATGGATGGATGGATAAAGCATGGACCTCAGTCAGTAAAGAATCCATCTGTTTGGGTTCAGGAAGGCAGGATGTTTGATGGATGGATGGATCAATGATGTTTGATGGATGGATGTGTGGATGTTTGATGGATGGATGGATGGATGTGTGGATGTTTGATGGATGGATGGATGGATGCATGGATGGATGGATAAAGCGTGGACGTCAGTCAAAGAATCCATCTGTCTGGGTTCAGCAAGGCAGGATGTTTGATGGATGGATGGATGTTTGATGGATGGATGGATGGATGGATGGATGGATGGATGTTTGATGGATGGATGTTTGATGGATGGATGGATAAAGCGTGGACCTCAGTCAGTAAAGAATCCATCTGTCTGGGTTCAGGAAGGCAGGATGTTTGATGGATGGATGGATGGATGGATGGATGGATGTTTGATGGATGGATGGATGGATGTTTGATGGATGGATGGATAAAGCGTGGACCTCAGTCAGTAAAGAATCCATATGTCTGGGTTCAGGAAAGCAGGATGTTTGATGGATGGATGGATGTTTGATGGATGGATGGATAAAGTGTGGACCTCAGTCAGTAAAGGGGAAGGACCCCACTCACCCAGCACACACACTCTTTGCCCCACTCCCCTCAGGACAGAGGTTAAGGAGCATCAAATGTAGAACCACTAGACAGAGGAACAGCTTCTACCCTGAGGCTGTTAGACTCATGAATAATTAAATAATAAGAATAATCACTGCAAAATATCACATCATGCTGATGCCGATCTGTTTTCTTGTTGCTGTGTGTTCATTTGTGACCATCTGTTCATACAGACTCATGTTCCTGCTGCTGTTTGTAATGATGTTTTTCTATTACATTAGTGATTAGTGTATTTCTAGTTGATGTTTTTCTTAGTTATATCCTAGATGTTATTACTGTTTTTCTCTTACATTTTGTTGTTGGATGTAACTGGGACCATGTGTACATAATCTAGTTTCATCACATGTACCACATGCGGTGCAAATGACAAAGATTATCTGACTCACCAAATACCAAATGACCTCTTGGACTAGCTGAAAACCTGTACATGTAAAAATATGAAAAAGTTAAAAAACAATTCTCAAGTTTATACAGTACACTTATACAGTATTCTGTATTATTCAGTATTCAGTATTCCAACAACAGTATTCTGATACCTACGTAACACTGCAGTCAACGTGATGACGTAACGAGACTGCAACGTGATGACGTAACGACGCAGTTCGTCTGGCTGCTCACTGCTCAGAGGTAAAAAAAAAAAGAGCAGATTTAGCACAAAAATGACGTTGGAAACATTAAAACCCCTCTACCCTATTAACGCATGTTAAATTACAGTGTTAGTCATGTTGTTATTGTGACGTGACACGTTCACGCTAGTGACGCTAACGCTACGTGCGTTTAATTTTGTCTTCGTCGCGTTAAGACTCTAAATAACCACTAAAAACATCCACAAGTGATGCATATATAGTATCGCTGATTTATATAAATGTCTATAAAAGTTTTCAACAGCGTTGAAAGGTTGTCACGCTTCTGAAGTGAAGTTACGTTACATGCTAACGCTAGCCGCAGCTAGTTTGAGCTACGTCTTTCTTCGCGCACTCAAAACTCATGCACAGATACTTCCTAATTTATGTAAATGTTGATAAAGTTTTCTACAGTCTTCACAGTTTGTGACGCTGCGGTTAAAGTCACG
Organism: Garcialebias charrua; assembly: GCA_038048925.1. Lineage (NCBI taxonomy): Eukaryota > Metazoa > Chordata > Actinopteri > Cyprinodontiformes > Rivulidae > Garcialebias > Garcialebias charrua. Next base: position 22,640 of record JBBPBX010028586.1, read on the forward strand.
TTACACGTAAACGCTACTGGATTAAATCGCTCTCCAAAAATAATCTCAGCTCACCTAACACATGCACTCAACACACGACGCCATAACTCTGCACGTGTAAGCTCAAGGGGCTTTAACTTTTAAAGGCTCGGTCACCTGAGGCCCCGCCCTGAGGCCCCGCCCACAACAGGGTCTCCACATCACGAGAGGAGGGGCGTTGGAGTTTCGCGCGGTGTGTATCAGTTGCAATAACCACACACGTCCACACAGGTTCAACAAGCGCATCCGATACACAAACTGACACACACCACACACAGAATCTCGAGGAGGTGCTTCGCCAGACAATTTTATAAATGTAAATAACTTTTTATTAAAACAATTTTAAGTGTTGAAGCACAGTCCAACTCATCCAGGCAGCCATTTAGCCACAAGTTACTCTGATATTGATGAGAAAAAACAATGTTTACATATTAATATATGTGGATACAATCTGTGATTTATCCGGACTTTGGCAAAGGCTGGCTAATACCAAATGTCCCGATAATGTCGGTACATAGTCTGGCGCATAGTCTGGCTATAACATATAGACCAACACACACACACACGCACACACACGCACACACACACACACACACACACACACACACACACACACACACACACACACACACACACACACACACACACATTCCTGTACTCCCTACATAGTGAGGACCAAGTAAAAACACCAGCAGAGTAAGGAGCACTAGTTCTGAACGACTTAGAAAGAGTGTGAGAGCAATTTTGGACACTAGATGTCACCCACCCACTAAACACTCCCTCAGACATTGCAGAACAGCAACATTTTGAAAAAAGATTTTGACCAGCAAATTGAGGACCGATAGGTGTGTGAAAAAAGGAATTTAACCAGCCAAGTGGGGACTGTTTAGTGTGTGAATGCTTATTATGCTCTAACCTTCTGTTCTACTACTTCAAAGATCAGCTTCAGTTTTGTTAGGTTTGGTTTATTTTCACATTAGCTATTTTAACATGTTTTCTGCATTTTTAAACCAATTATTAACCAATTTAACATTTGTTAAACTATTTTTGGTTGCCTACATCTCTTTTAAAACCTATTGAACACTTTAAAGGGTCATTTAGCCTTTTATAGTTTCTGTTTTTGGCCAGTTAAACTATTTGTTTAAGCATTTTAAACTTATGTACACCATTTTAAACATGTACAAGTAACTGGTAACCAATTTAACGTTTGTTAAACAAATTTTAGCTTCCCTACAGCACTCCTTTAGCTTATTTTTTAACAATTTAAAGGGTCATTTCATCTTTTAAAGCTTCAGGTTAGCTTTTTTTGGCTTGTTCAACCATTTATTTTTTCTCAAATATATACAGATCAATTACACCGCCTGGATAGAGTGAATATAATTGTAATTGGATGAGAAGCATAAATATATATAATTCTGCCTTTCTATTGGTTTGTAAGATCCATCACACCTGAACATGACAAAAATCACATCACACTAGAGGAGGATATTTCGAATGTACGTAGTCTAGTATGGAGATGAGCGTGGCAGAGATATACCAGTATATGTAGCAGAAACAGGTAGATCAGTGCATAAACATTAACATTTTAATATAACATTATAGTCATTGTGGACTTTAGAAAAGTGTTTTTGGAAGAAGTCCCCTCCCAAATTTCATTTTGGAAATTGTAATAGCTCACTTTTACTCAATATTTTACTTTTAATACTTAAGTATATTTTATATGAGAAATTTACTTTTGATACTTAAGTACAGTAAATGTACGGTACTTTATGACTTTAAGTCAAGTAATACTCTTAAAGTAAAATTTACTTTTGTAAAAGTTAGATACTTGAACTTTTACACAAGTAACACTTTGAGGTACTTTATACAACACTGACTACAAGTGAAGCCCACTTTTCACAATTTAAAATGAATCTGACATACCACTGTACTTTAAAAATTAAAGGTAGCTTGAGTTCATGTTTTTCATTACACCTGATGATAAAACATTTTCTACTAAAAATAGATAAGATTGCACTTTGAAGAGATTTTTTATTTAGACACAGGCATTAAATCTATCAGTAAACAGTGAATAACATCAACAGAGCCTTTGCACATGTCTGTATAATGAAATAATTCTAAATTGAAAATAAAAACTGGAACATGCCAGTGAAAAAACAGGCCTTTTTAAAAATAAAAATACAAGATTTGCCAGTGATAAAAATGGGCCTCTTCATTAAAAAGTAAAATTATCCCAGTTACAAATAGGGCTCGTGCCTAAATAAAGAGAACTGTCCATAACTTGAAAAAAAAAATCAATTAAAATGTGCCTTTTACAAAACAGGCTGGGGAATAAAGAGCCTTTGCACATATCTGTATAATGAAATAATTCTAAATTGAAAATAAAAACTGGAACATGCCAGTGAAAAAACAGGCCTTTTTAAAAATAAAAATACAAGATTTGCCAGTGATAAAAATGGGCCTCTTCATTAAAAAGTAAAATTGTCCCTGTGACAAATAGGGCTCTTCCCTAAATAAAGAGAACTGTCCATAACTTGAAAAAAAATCAATTAAAATGTGCCTTTTACAAAACAGGCCGGGGAATAAAGATTGATGATGATCTCAATGTTTTAGTGGTTTTTTTATCTTGACTATTTCATTGTGCACATAATATTTAACATCTTTCCATGCTCTTCTGTCGAGAGCAGGAGAGGATTTTTCAATGTATATTTGGCACTCTTGTTTTCTCGGCACCTTTCGCATTGACACAAAATGGGCCATATACCGCTGAACAGCAAGTTTCTCCTGCTGACTCCAAGGTCTCTTCACAGAGGATTTTGAAGGACCTAAGGAAAAGAAAAACATTTTTGTTGGTACAAAATATTTTATTTCTAAACAAAGACCTTATTAAAACAAAATCTAAATGTGTACAGAGTAAACAAATTCTAGGTACACCTTGAAAAATCTGCATTTTATGAAATTTTAAATACATACATTTAAAAAAATGTAAAGACTTAAAGATGTTAGGACACACTGTAAAAGACAAAGACTTCAAGTAAAACAATTACAGGCATTAATCACGGTTGTGTTATAATAATCTTCTTCTGATAGATCCTTAGATATATGATGATTTCAGAAACCATTTAGTTCAGTGTCTCAGCATTTTTTTTCTTTTCTGAATTTCTAAATGCAAAGCATGAGCACAGGGTGTCTGTGAGTCTTGCATGTTATTGATATTTTTGGTTTGAGTACGTGTAGCAGCACCCTCAGCAACCACCTATGTCGCCAAAAGCTGGCTCTGAAGGAAAGGGTGCTCGCTGTCTAAGTGGGTCAAAGAAGTAAACCACCCTTTCAAATCCCTTAGCAAAAAGAAGTAGATAGATAGATATGTTAATTCTACGTGAGTGAGGTTAGCCGCAGGACTTGCAACAAGTCCTCACTCCAGCCTACCCAGTAACGGGTCCTTTTAACTTTTATCCTTGCACACGAGTATTACCCGATATGTCTCCAGATTAGTTAGGATTAAGGCTGAGACGAGGTAATTCAACCAGACTGTTACTGTCTTCGAATCTGCATGTCATATCCTGTTTCACTCCGCCGAAAGTCTGACTTAGCAGAATGGAGTCAGATCGTATCTCACGGAGAAACATGCATTAACGACAGATTACCTCTTGTAGATAGTAATTGTTATCCGTCTGGTTAGCTTTGGAACCCAGGAAAATAAGGTTCCAGGATATTGTTTTACTCTTTTTGGCTAATAAAACCATTCAAAACCTCCAGTCATATTGTTGTTATCTTTGAACCAAGTTTTCCATCATTTAATATCAAGGTGAGTCAAATGAAAAATCCAAATTTGTACGTTTTATGTTTCTTTATTTTTCTAGTTGCAGGGGTAACAGCATAAGCACTACTTACTACAGAAAAAGATTTAATCAGGTTACATGACTTGCATTTAAAGAGATAAAAGATTCAACAACTCACCAAAGGTGTCCTCCACACGCTGGGCTTCAATGTGTCTCCAGCTTTAATTGAATTGAGTTGCAACCCAATGTACAATCTGTATAATCTTCTAAAATGTTGGTTTATTCTACAATAATCTGACTCCAATTAAATATATTCAATTCCATCCAGGTAATCTTGTTGTGTTCCAACTTGTGCCTCCATCTCCACCAGAAAAACCTGCCCTATAATCCCATCAAGAAATCCCGCCGTTCCTCCACAGAAAAACATTGTTTTTATAGTAATAGTTTACCAAGGTCTAAACATACCGAAATCTAACCTGAAGTAACACACAACAGATGTATCTGTCATTAAGTAACAAACATATACAAAGCCTCAAATAAATAAATAAATAAATAAAAAAGCAGTGTGTGAAAACCTGAATCCACTCCATGATTCAACAACTTGCAGAACCTCCTTTAGGAGCAATAACAGGAAGTGTTCCGTATAACTTTTTTTTCTTTGTTAATCTCTTGCATGCTTATGGAGGCATTTGTTTCCACTCATCTTTACACAACTGTTTCAGTTAACTGAAGTTTGCAAAGATTTGTTTCAGTACAGCTCTCTTGAGGTCCTGTCACATCATTTTTTTAGGATTAAAGTCCAGGCTTAGACAGGATCATTGCAAGACCTTTATTCTGTTCTTTTTTAACCTGTCGTAGATTTGCTGCTGTGTTTAGGATCATTGTCCTGTTTCATGACCCAGTTTGGTCCAAACTTCTGCTGTTGGACAGATGGTCTCACATTAGAATCCTTCGGTCTACAAAGGACTTCATGGTTGACTCAACAACTGCAAAGTGCCCTGGTTTTGTGGCTGTAAAACAAGCCCAAACCATCACACCACCACCACCACCACTGTGTTTAACAGATGGTATAAGGTGTTTGTGTTGACATGCTTTTGAGTTCTCTCCTAACAAGGTGATGTGCATTATGGCAACATTTCAGTTGCACCTGTCCAAAGGACATTACCGGTAATCCAGAAATCTTGTTGTTCAGTCAGATAAAACTTTACAAACCTAAGTGGTGCTGCCACATTCTTTGAAGAGAAAACGAGCTTTCTCCTGCAGCCTTTTCAAACAAGCCATTCTTGTTCAGCCTTTTTCTAATTTGGCCCGCAGACATTCAGGCCTCTGCTGTTTTGCTTGTGGAGATGTTATTGTATTCTAATCTTTCAATAAGTTATCTAAAATTTCTCTAAATTTTCTATTGTTGTATATAAAACATGTTAGTTAGTGGGCTAGGTCTACTGTAACATTACCCAGTTGTAGGGTCAAGAGACAAACATGTAGCGTTAACATGAACAACATTGTTTCTATAAGAACATTATCAAATATTTTACATAAACAATAAGATTGCTCCGCCAAGAGGGTGAGCTAACCTCTGACAAAAAAGCAAACATGGTAGATAGTATATGGAGCTTATTTATATAGCGCTTTCCAACCCCCTATGAGGGGCCCCAAAGCGCTTTACAATACCAACCATCCACCCATTCATACACACATTCATACACCGGTAGCGGCAGACTGCCATGCAAGGCGCCATCCAGTCCTACCGGGAGCAACTCGGGGTTAAGTGTCTTGCCCAGGGACACAACGACACATGGTGTGGGGAACCGGGATTCGAACCTCCAACCTTCTGATCGGGGGACGACTGCCATTACCACTACGCCACGGCTGCATAGCCGGCCGCAAACATAGCTGTAATGGTGGAGGTAGTGAAGCTCACGGTGTTACCCGAGGCATTTAGTGAGGCATTTATGCCGTATCAGCCAACATTAAGGCAAAGAAGACAGGGGGAAAAAATCTAAGCTACTAATAACTTAAAAGAGTTACTGCAGTGGATGTTTTCATGCCACAAAGCAACACAGGGCAAGAACTGCAGACTGAAGACACCATCATAACCAGTCTCTGGCTACGTTCACACTGCAGGTCTTAATGCTCAATTCCAATTTTTTTTTTAAATCCGATCTTTTGGTGTGAACGTTCACACTACATTTTATATGCGACCTGCATCAGACCTGCATGACTCCAGTGTGAACGCTCTACATTGCAGAAGCGACCCGCATGCGCAGAAGAAAACATAGCGCGCCGATCAGTGCAGCTGTAGATGTGAGGAAATATAAAAAATGAGCTGCAGCTGTGTTCTGCTCCACGCCTCTTTTGGATCCGCGCTGCGGCTCATGTCTCAGCCTGCGTGACGTGACAAGCATGCTGCAAGTTGCTTGTTTGGGCTTGTTTTCATGGGGCGGGTCGCTTGTTTTTGTCCCGAGATCTGTCAACACTGCTGACGCAGCACCCTGTGTTTGAGGAAGTAAACATGGACGCGCGCGACAGTTTTCAGTGTGTGTTCGTAATTTTGAAGTTGTTGTCCAATCGGGGAAAGCTAAACATCCAAATGATTAAAGGCAAAAACTGAGAAGAAAGCAAGCGAGTGGTGTGTGCGTCGGTCTCACTGCAAGTACAGAGAGCTCGTCCCCCCCCCTAGCCCCCACCCCGCTCTGAGCTACTGCGTGTCCCCTCTGTCTGTACAAACACGCGCGGGCTCAATTAAATGAGCCGTACAGTTCTGAAAAAGTCAGATGTAAGTCACATGAGCGTTCAGACTGCAGTCGCTTTGAAAACATCAGATATATATCCGATTTAAAACCACATACCGTATTTTCCGGAATATAGGTCGCGGCTTTTTATCATTTTTGCATGCCCTGCGACCTATATTCAGGTGCGACCTATTTATGACTTTTTATAAAATAAGCTGATTTGTAATCATTTATTAACAAAAATTAAACTGAGACACACTCTTATAATGTCAGCTAACAAATATATTTTTAGGTGTTTATCCTGCTAAAATTATTCATTTATTAAAGAAAAGTTCAGCTCAGACACATATTTGCTATAATTTTTATCAAACAAATAATTGTTTTTAAGTGTTAATCTTCTTAAAAGCCTTGCTGTGCGCTCCTGTGGCAGACATTTGCAGCAGAGCTAAACACGGTCCACATTTTGACGTAGGTGCGACCTATATTCAGGTGCGACCTATATATGGAATTTTCCATTTCTTTGGCAATAATTGGACAATGCGACCTATATTCAGGTGCGACCTATATTCCAGAAAACACGGTACTGAAACGGCCTGGGTCAGATTTGAAAACATCGGATTTGTCGCGTTCAGACTGTGATAAAAAAATCGGATATGGGTCAGATGGGGCAAATAAATCGGATTTGGGTCGGATTTGCCTGCAGTGTGAACGTAGCCTCTGTGTGAGTTTTCTTTTTGGTCATAAAACCCGTGGATCATAACTCCGGTAAATCTGCCCAATTCTGCATCACTCATTCCTTTCAGCTGGATCGCAGAAAACCAAAGAATTAAGAGCGACTTGAGAAAACGTGCACCCACCTGTCTTCTGTCAGGCTCATCAGGGTCCGGCCCTCAGTGGAGAACACGATGAAAGACATCCTCAGCTGTGGGCTGCAGTGAGAAGAGAACAGATCAGTCATCCTTTCTCTGTGAATGACTTCCAGAGGTCACTTGATGTTTACTTTATGAATTTATGAACTAGGTGCTCAACAAAGTTGTAGATTTCATTCCAGTGGTTCTGTACACTCCCAGATCTGAAAACAGACATGATCAATCCACGGATATACAGTGTAATAAATAATAAGGGTGTATAAATAAAATCTAAATATTAATAATTTTCCATAAAATACAGTTTAATCTGTTCCTATAGATCAATTTGATTATGGTGATGAGAATAGTTATGGAGACACCCGTCTTACATCATGCTTTATTACAGAAATTGTTCAATGACAGAAAGTTGTTTAAACAAAGTTTAAAGTCCTCCGATCCTCTCAGGAGCACAACTTCAAATCTGACCCCAAACCCAGTAAGTTATTTCAGCTGGGGAGTCAGACTGGCAACAGACAACTATTTTCTAGTCATCTGACATTTGAACTTTTGTCGCCTGTCTCATTTTGACTCTATTGACTTGCACTGTGGTGGCGACAGAGGGAGAAAAGACTCAACTCTCAGGGTTAGTACGTGTGTCACTGCTAATTCTTATCAAAATAAAATTCATTTAAACCGTGCTTTTACAAGTCGCTCAATAGCCTATATGCCACGGGGGGGCGTGACGTACTTCCGGCAAAATGCAACACCTACCCGCCACTTCCGGTTCCCATCCACCTCCGCTGTTGTCAGCGTTAGCTCCTAGTAGCAAACCATGACAACGAGCCGAAACGGGAAGCGGCTGCGCGCTACCGGCACTACACGTGAGTACCGTTGTGTCCGCCCACCGGTGGGAACAGCTGTTCCGCGGGGGGGTTTCGGCGAACATATATCGCGGCTATCCGTAGGGGGAACGTCGCCATAATTTTATATGGTTTTATATGTGTATAGAGTTGTTATTGGTGTGTATGCTGATGTTTTATTAATTGTATTTAGTCATTTATGTTCGTGTTTTTCCCGCTAACCGGAAGTGCGCCGTCTGTGTAATGACTGCGGAGGTGCTGGAACGGAAACCAGTGGCATATAGGCTATTTCCATTTGCCCTGACATAAGGCCCTAAAAAAACAGCTCAGCCGAGATGCCGAACATCTGGATGAAACGGAGAAAGGCGGCGCAGATATATATGCAGAGGTCAGGCAGATTCTGAGTGAGGTCAGTGGGGGCAGGTGAAGGATACGGTAGGTAAAAGACTAAGTAGGGTCTGCTGGGAGAAAACAATACACTAAAAATAAAAAGCAACTGTTCTGGCTAACAAGGACATACCTGAATAAATGTAGATAAAACAGAACTAACACAAACAATCCTTACAATGTAAAATGTCTTTATTTGTCTTCCCACTGTGTCTGGAGTCAGCAAAGGACAAGTGGAAAATTTGTCTCCAGCCTCTGACTTGATGAGTTCTCTCCCCTCACATTTCTCAATGAACAAAATGTATTCAATCTTTATTAAATAATAATCTAGTTTAAAGTGTATCTTTCACTTTAAACACATGTTGTTGCCTTTTCAACCTACCATGTCTAAAACTCCAATTTTCATCAAAAATACGGATCATATCTCAAAATAAAATGTGCTACTACTACCTTTTTTGTCTTCCCTCGCTACTCTGTCTAAAAATAGTGCTCTCAGCGGTAAACCGGAAGTGACATCACAGGAGGGGAACGTTTGTGCTTTAGCTAAGAAAGATATTTGCTCTGATGTGGCTCAGTCAGTAGAGCACTGCGTCGCAGTTCCGAAGGTCATGGGATCGCCTCCCGTGGGAGGACAACGTTTGGGAGAGCCAAGATGGCGTCTACCTACACGGACGTGTGTTTTTCACGCGGTTGGGTAATTTAGGTGGTTCTTGGTTATACAACCAATGTTATACCCTGTTTCTGCGTCAGGTTGCACATCATATGTTGCCTTAAACTGAAGGAATGCTAAATTGAATGGGTAAACGAAGAGGCAGGAAAACCTTGACTACTGCTATGGAGCATGCTAGCAGCAACATGCTAAACACCCCAACGGAGAGCCAGTCGGCAGAAGGACACATGGAAGATGCCAGCTGGTTTGAAACTAACCAAAATCCTGCTCAAGTGTGCCTTGCAACGCCTCTGCCTGATTCACCTCTTAAACCTCCAATAAAAAAGGTAAAGTTTGGTGGGGATGAAAATGCAGAAATTTTGGAAGCTATCCATAAGCTCGCAAAAAAACAAGATGAAACTTTCCGTACAGTCTCCGCCATTAAAAAAACAACTGAATCAACCTCAGTGCAGATGGAGAAGCTTACAACAACAGTCCAGCAACTTACTCTAGATGTTAACCAACAAAAAGAGTCTCTGGACACTGTGAAAGAGGAAATTCAGAAACTAAAAGCAGAAAATAAGGCACTGAAGACAGAAATAGATGATTGCCAGCGCTACAGCCGGAGATGGTCTCTGAAGCTCCACGGAGTAAAAGAGGTCGAGGGAGAAGACATAAGATCCAAGACTGTCGACATCCTTGGCAAAATGGCTCCTAAACTCCGCACCGTCCTGGATAATGGCATCGACCTTGTGCACCGCGTGGGGAGACAGCGTCAGGACGAGTCCAGAAGATCAACAATCATCCTCTTCGCACTGAGACGAGTTCGGGATGCTGTGTGGAGAGAAGCTAAAGGCTCAAGGTTTCTTCTCGACAACAGATTGAGGATCACGGAGGTGCTTTCTCCAAAAGAAAAGGAAGTCAGAGAGAAACTCTGGCCCATGGTGAAGAAGGCTAGAGATGAAGGGAAGAAGGCTTCTTTCCGCGGCCTGTCTGTGTTTATTAATGGGAAAAAAATTGACTGTCCAGAGGTAACCTAAAGACATACTCATGCTTTGCTTTACCCCAACTTTAATTCCCTGACCTATTATACTTTTCATATGCTTTCAAATTGTTGAGACCATTACTTGAGTTTACCATAAGGGCAATTTATTGCTTGCATTTTCTATCTTCTATTTTTATTTGTTACTCTGGAAATCTTATATTCACATACAGAATTTAGTATTTTCTTATTATACGCTAGTTTTCTTACATTAATGCTGTTTAGGTTTTTAGGATGCTTCTCGTTTTTTCAAAACATAGGGTCAAGTTATTCTACAGTACTTTGTTCTACTTTGTGTTTTTTTCTTTTTTCCTTTTGCCAACGCTCCAGAGCTACTAGATCCTATTTGTTCCATTTCATTATTATTATTCCAATTTAAATTGTTAAATGTAGTGATAATATAAGGCTTAAAGAAAAAAAAGGAAAAAGAATTTACAAGATGTTAACCAAAATTTAAACGGTTGTTAATCACCACCTCGTTCTTGGTGAATCTTCAGCACATCTTATACAGTATATAATTTTGTTTGTTTGTTTGTTTTTGTGTTTTCATGTTTAATTCTCTTAACATCATTTCTTTGAATGTCAGAGGTATTAGGGACGTAACTAAAAGAAAAGCAGTTTTTTTATTTAGCAGAAGAATGGAGTCAGATTTAATTTTACTTCAAGAAACTCATTCCTGTGAATTAGACACTAAATTTTGGAAATCACAATGGGGAAACACAGCTTATTTTAGTCATGGGACTAATCATTCAGCAGGGGTATTAATTCTTTTACACAAATTTAAGGGGGATGTTCTAGAAGCAGTGCCTTCTGATGATGGTAGATGGATAATATTAATAATTAAACAAGATAATACTAACTTTATTATTTGCAATTTATATGGATTTAATTCACATTCTTCCAACCGCATATTATTTAATGACATAACAGAAAGAATAAAAGATCTCCAAAAGAAATACCAGGGTTCATTTATCATTTTAGGCGGTGATTTCAATGAATGTCCAAATAATACAACTGACAGGTATCCTCCTAAACCAAATTTTAACATACAAAATAATCTTATTTCATTACTTTGTTCTAATCTTTCATTGACTGATGTTTGGCGCTTTTATAACCCCTCTAATGAGGGATTTACATGGTGTAATAGTAATCATTCCCTGAGATCTAGGATTGATTTATTTTTGATTTCATCCTCTTCCTTACAATATGTTAAAGATATTAGCCATCTTAACGCCCCTTTATCTGATCATAAATTGATCAATCTGAAATTAGCGGCATTGCAGAAAAACTGTGGCATGAGAGGTTATTGGAAATTCAACAATTCCCTTTTGAAAGATACGTTATTCAACAATACAGTTAAAAACCTTGTTAAAGAAATCCTCAATGATGGCATAAATGATCAATACAGGATCAAATGGGAATTTTTCAAATATAAAGTCAGATCTGCTGCTATTAAAAGAAGCAAAGAGCTAAAGAATGAAAAACACAGAATAGAAACCGAATTAATGTACAAACTTAACCGTTTAATGGAAACAAAACAACTTACCACAGAGGAAGAGCTTGAAATGAAAAAAGTTCAGTTGAAGTTGGATCAATTTTATTTAGATGTGGCAAAAGGTTCATTTATTAGATCTAGAGCTAAATGGCTGGAGGAAGGGGAAAAGAATACTAGCTACTTTTTTGCCCTAGAAAAAAGAAATGCAAAAAGGAAATCTTTAATTGCTCTTAATATTGATGGAATGGTGTCGACAGATCCAGATTCAATTAATAAATCCATCTCAGAATTTTATGAAAAACTTTATCAATCTAACTTTAATGCAGATAATTGCACTGATTTTCTAAATCACATTTGTCTTAATGTACCTTCAATTGACAATGACTTTAAATCTCACTGTGATTCTACCCTTTCGATGATAGAAATCCAAAATGCTTTATTCTCAATGAAGAAAGGAAAATCACCAGGTATTGACGGTTTATCTGTAGAGTTTTACGTTCACTTTTGGGAATTTATTCAAAACCCGTTGTTTTGTATGTATAAAGAATGCATTAAGCATGGGGAGATGTCATCTACAATGAAGCAGGGTATCATATCTCTTATTCCAAAACCCGATAAAGACCCCTTAATAATTGAGAATTGGCGCCCTATAACTCTCTTAACAATTGATTATAAAATTCTGGCCTTAACGTACGCTAACAGACTAAAGAAAAGTCTGGATTCTATAATTGCTGAAACCCAGACTGGCTTTATGAAAAATCGTCATATTAGCAATAACATTAGATTAGTTTTGGATTTAATTGATTATGCTAGTGAGGTAAATTCTGATGCACTTATTTTGTTTCTAGACTTTTATAAAGCCTTTGACACGATTGAGCATAAATTTCTTCTGCACTCCCTCAGGGCATTTGGTTTTGGTCAATCATTTATTAATATTGTCAATATGTTTTATAGTGATATTAATAGCTCTGTGATAATTAATATGAACACTTCTAAAAGATTCCAGATTAACAGAGGTGTTCGCCAAGGCTGCCCGATTTCACCCTTTTTATTTATTATTGTCATCGAGTTATAGTGGATCAACCAGTTTGCTGTTGACAGCCAAAAACTAGTTGTTCACACACAAAAGGGCGTGGGGGCCTCGTGTCCATCTGTGTCCATCTGTCCCCATCTTACACTGCTGTTATTGCATCACTCAGCCCTCTGTGAATAGTAAGCGGCCATCAGGGCACTAAATATCACATGTTGGGCTGAAGGTCCTCCTTTTACACGTGAACAACTAGTTTTGGCTGTTTTGTGAAAACTGGGTGATCCACTTTGAGAAAGTACCGTACTGCTTACCGTATAAGTCTGTTGCATGCAGCGCCTCAGACTGAAGAAGTCCTATGGATAAAAGGCGAAACATTTCACCAGCAAAGAATCTGTCCAGAGAACCAATCTCAACCTCGTTAGACCAAAAATTATTGTTACAAACAACTTGAATCTCAAAATTTAATAGAAGTTTATAAACTTTAAAACATTTGTCAGTTTCTTATAACGGATTGTATCAGAAAACTAAGATAATCCTGCAGGAAGTTCCACAGGCTGCCTCAGAAGTGTTACAGTCAAAAAGTCAAGTCAAAGTCAACTTTATTGTCAGATCTGCAATATGTACTGTACAGGACATACACAGGACCGAAATTGCGTTTCTCTCAGTCCCTCGGTGCAACAGTAAACATCTAAACATTGAAACACTGAAACATATAATAATAGACATAAGCATAAAATAGTAAAACTAACACTGTCCTGAGTTTTTGCATAGTGGTATAAGAGTATGAAAATTTACACCAACTCTAAAACTAAAACATTAAACATTTAATGAACATAATACTGTCCTGAGTTTTTGCATACTAGTATAAAAAAGAGTATAAAAAGTATAACTAAAATAAACTAAAGGTTTCTAGCATTGACATTTGCAAAGTGGCAAAGCAGCGTATGAGTTAATGTACACAGTATATGTATGAGGTA
>JBBPBX010028587.1:16765-36458 GCA_038048925.1 Garcialebias charrua
TGCAACCCCTCCGGACCATGACTCCCAACAAAAAGAGGAAAAACAGACATTCTGTTCCGCTTTTGCCCAATGAGGACAACAGATTGCTTCTGCCTCCAAACACTCTCGATCAGAGTAGTATGGCAGTATGTCAGCAGGAAGTCCCTCTCACTAACGTGTTTGGCCTTCAAAGAACCGCAGAAATCAGGGCCCTTGAGGGAGAGCTGGTTCCACCACTTGCTCCTCTCCAAGGAACTTCCGCGTCGCCAGAAGGAACAGTCTCGCCTTTTAGTCTGAGAACTGTGGCTAATTTTTGCTTGGTGGAGGAGAGGAACAAACTGGTGGCCTCAGGCCTGCCCGAGAACGTGGTAATTACCATTCAAAACGCACGAGCTGTGTCAACACAGTATCTTTACGCCAGGAAATGGCGTATTTTTGAAGCTTGGTCCATGGAAAGAAATATTATTTCTTATTCATGTGACTTAGCCCAGCTCCTCACTTTTCTTCAGGACCTGCTGGAGAAAGATCGTTCTTTCTCAACCATTAAGGTGTTTTTATCAGCTATTTCAGCTTGTCACGAGGGCTTGGGGAGCAGGACGCCTGGTGCGTACCCGCTCATAATAAGATTTATGAAGGCCGTGTTAAGGTAGAGACCCCCCAGCATGATCTTGACCCCTGGATGGGATCTTACTCTGGTCTTGGGGGCTCTCTGTGATCCCCCATTCGAACCACTGAGCGACATTAAGATAGATTTATTATCTTATAAGACCGCTCTACTACTGGCTCTTTGCTCGACGAAACGTGTGGGTGATCTCCACGCTTTGTCTGTGCATCCAATGTGTACCAGGTTTGCCCCTGACGGGTCAAAGGTCACCCTAAGGCCAAATCCTACGTATATCCCTAAGGTCTTGACTCTGAATCCCAGAGGTATGGATGTTGATCTCTCTTCTTTTCCACCTGCTCCTGTCCTCACTCAGGAACAGAAAAGGCTGAAGGCTCTCTGCCCTGTGAGAGCTTTGAGCGCTTACATGCACAGAACAGCTGAATGGAGAAAAACAAATCAACTGTTTGTGTGCTTTGCTGCACCAGCTACGGGAAAGGCCCTATCAAAGCAACGCCTCTCACACTGGGTGACTGAGGCCATAAAAAGGGCGTACAGTAGCAAAGGTCAACAGGTGCCCTCTGGAGTGCGCGCTCACTCCACTCGGGGCTTGGCCACCTCGTGGTCACTGTTCAAGGGTGTACCAGTTGCAGACATCTGTGCTGCTGCGAACTGGAGCTCAATGAACACGTTTGCAAAGCATTACAGTTTGGATGTTACTGCGTGTGATGTCACTCAGGCTGTCCTTTCTAACACACAGTAGAAAGCAGCCTTGGGATGCCTGCTGAATAAAGGCGGACGTTCACACTAGCATGCATTTTACTGAGCATTTCAAGGGCGTGATTGAATTACGTTCCCATAGCATTTATGTTGCACCGAGTGACATGACTGATAAGGGAACTGAAAGTTATGCACCATAACTCATGTTCCCTGAAGGAAGGGAACGAGGTGCAACATACCTGGCCCTTTTCAATGCTGAAAGCTCGGTGAAGTGCATCTTGGAGATCAATGGATGGGCGTCAGCTCCTTAAGTACCCAGAGGGCGGGTTCTCTGGCGTGATGCTTACGCCCCTGCCGTAAAGGCGTGATTATTTTCCTTCAGGTAATCGCACAGGGGTGCAATTCCCATAGCATTATGTTGCACCTTGTTCCCTTCCTTCAGGGAACATGAGTTATGGTGCATAACTTTCAGTTAGCACTGTTGCCTCACAGCAAGAAGGTCCTGGGTTCAATCCCCAGTTGGACCTAGGGTCTTTCTGTGTGGAGTTTGCATGTTATTCTTGTGCATGCATGGGTTTTCTGCGGGTTCTCCGGTTTCCTTCCCCAGACCAAAAACATGCATGTTAGACTGATTGATAACTAAATTGTCTCTAAGTGTGAGTGAGAGAGTGAATGTTTGTTTGTCTCGTTTGTCTCTATGTGTCCCTGTGATGGACTGGAGACCTGTCCAGGGTGTACAACGCCCCTCGCACAGTGATTGCTGGACATGGGCACTGGTAATCCCCTGTGACCAAAATGGAAGAAGTGGATAAAAATAATGGATGGATGCATGTCTGACTTCAACACCATGATCCCCCTGATGGACAAACTATTCACACTAGGACTAAGCCCCTCCATTTGTAACTGGGTCCTAGACTTCTTAACAAACAGACCACAGTCAGTGAGGATCCACAACTTCTCCTCCTCCACCATAACCCACAGCACAGGCTCCCCTCAGGGATGTGTGCCAAACCCTCTCCTGTTCACTCTGCTCACATATGATTGTGCAGCTACCCATCCAGGCTGTCCTGTTGTCAAGTTTGCATATGATACAGTGGTGGTGGGAGGCATCATAAACAACAACAGGTCCAGCTAAAGGCAGGAGGTGGAACACCTGGAGAGCTCGTACAAGGACAATAACCTTCACATCAATGTGAAGAAGACAAAAGAGATGATTGCAGACTTCAGCAGGAACAAACACAGCCACACCCCACTGAACATAAGAGGATCTGCAGTGGAAATGGTCTCCAGCTACAAGTACTTGGGTGTACATATTAATGATAACCTCAGCTGGAGTAACACCACCAGCCTGATCAAGAAAGATCATCAGAGACTCTACTTCCTCAGACGGCTGAGACGAGCTGGTCTGAGTAGCTCAGTCCTCTCCTCCTTCTACAGGTGTGCAGTGGAGAACATCCTATGCTCCAGCATCAACGTGTGGCATGGAGGCTGCACAGCTGCAGAAAGAAAAGCTTTGCAGAGAGTGGTGAAGGCTGCACAGAAGATGTTGGAGTCAGTCTCCCCACTATCACAGACATCTACTGTAAGGATGGCTCCATCTTGTGGTCTTTCCTTGTCTGTTCTCCTTGTGACGTTTTCCTGTCAGCCTGTTCCTGATCTATGTTCTTAGTTTTTATTAGTTTCCCTTGTTCCAGTCCTGTTCTGTATTTCTAGTTTAGTCTCCATGTTTACTTGCTCTTAGTTTAATCTCCAGTCCTGTCCTCCTAGTTTAATCTCCATGTCTCAGGTTTAATTAGTTTCCCAGTCCTACTCTGTGTCCCTAGTTAATAATAATAATAATAATAATGAATTCAATTTATAATGCACTTTTCATTAATAAAAATCTCAAAGTGCTACAAAGTGTAACAAAGCAAAGATCAAAATAAAACAAGTGATAAAATCAAATAAAATCAATAATAATATCGACTAAGATCAAAGATAAAATCATGTGGATGCAGATTAGGCTTGCTTAAAAAATAAATAAAATAAAACAAGTGATAAAATCAAGTAAAATCAATAATGATATCAGGTAAGATCAAAGATAAAATCATGTGGAGGCAGAATAGGCTTGCTTAAAAAGAAAAGTCTTTATGCTGCTTTTAAAGTCAACCAGTGACTGTGGAGCTCTCAGGTCGTCAGGGAGGGAGTTCCACAGGCGGGGGGCAGCCACACAGAATGCTCGGTCTCCCATGGTCCTCAATTTGGTCCGAGGAATATGAAGGAAATTACTGTTCTGTGATCGTAGAGACCGGGTGGATGAATATGGTGCAAGAATGTCCTTTAGATAGTCAGGTGAAGTGCCGTGCAAGCATTGATGGGTAATGAGAGCAGTTTTGTACTGAATTCTGTAGGTGACAGGAAGCCAATGGAGGTTATGGAGAATGGGTGTAATATGTTCAAATTTACGAACTCTCAACAGAATCCTTGCTGCACTGTTTTGAATGTATTGAAGTTTCTGAAGGTGTTTGCCTTAGTTAATTGTTCCCAGGTGTTTGTAATTACGTCCTATCCTGTCTATGTGTATACTGTATATTCTCTGCCTGCCCGTCTGTCCTTTGTCGGCGCATCGTCTGGTATTCCCAGGTGTCTCTCGTGTTCATGTAAGTGTTTTTGCTGTCACAACAGCTATTTGTTTATTCTTATTAAAGTGTTTATTTTTATACTTCTTGGTCTCTGAGATTCTGTCTGCACCACTGGGTTTTAATCTTGTTCTTCTGAGTAAATCCTGACAGTATGTGTCAACCATCAAAAAAGCCCAGCAGACAGAACTATTGTTCCTAACTGTCCACGCGGATGGAGGAGACTGTGATCCGCTGCAGCGGTTTCAGGGTCCGACCCGTGTCAGCACAAGAGGATCTCAGCCAGGAAGTGGAAGTTCTGCCTTCTCCACTCCTGGTCCTCGAAGAAGAGAGAAGGTTGCAGCTACGGATGGACTGTCTGACCCGTTAGTTCAGTCCCTCCTCATCCTCAGCACTGCTCGTCTCGGGGTAGACATCCGGGGAGGACGCCGAGGACGAGTTCCTTGTTTTGTCGCCTCAGTGTCAACACCGCCGTAAGAGCGGCAAAAAGAAGACCCGGAAGCGGTCAACCACATCTCCGTCATGGCCAGCTGATCTGACTCGATCCGGCGAACCCGAGTTTTTTGGATATGATTCCATTGCTCCAGTGGGGGTGAGTTCCAACGCCTCACCTCCTAGTTTTCCGGTGAGGGTGTAGACCAACACCTCGAGGTCGCTCGAAGCTGCTCCTACTCGGTCCGGTGGAACCAGTCACAGCGTCTCCATGGGAGCGGGTCTTGTCACCACTCACTCTTCCTCCCTTAGAGATCAGGTGAAGGGGGGCCAGCTTTCAGGTCAGTCAACAGAACAATGTAACATTACACCAGCAGAGGTCATCCCAGAAAGTTCTTCTGGTGTGATAAACATTTCTGACATCCATCACATAAACTCTACTCTACAAAGACTGTTTTCCCCAGCTGAAGATAACCCGGACACCCTATGGGGAGCAATATTATAGGCAGAAACATGGGTGTGCTATGGGGTCTCCAGTTTCTCCTATTGGTGCCAACTTGTACATGGAGGAGGTAGAAAAGAGAGCTTTGACATCCTTTTCAGGGAGACCACCAAGTCATTGGTTCAGGTATGTTGACGACACCTGGGTTAAAATTAAATCTCAGGAAGTCCAACATTTCACTGATCACATCAACTCTGTGGATAAATATATCAAGTTCACACGAGAAGATGTAAAAAATGGCAGGTTGGCTTTCTTGGACTGTGAGGTCTCAGTTTCTGATAGAGGAAATTTGCAAACTGAGGTGTACCGCAAACCCACACACACAGACCAGTATTTACAGTTTGACTCCCATCACCCTCTGGAACACAAGTTAGGAGTCATCAGGACTCTGTACCACAGAGCAGACAGCGTCCCCACTAACTCAGGAGCCAGACAGAAGGAGAAATCACACACAAAACAGGCTCTAGAGAAATGTGGATATCCTAACTGGGCCTTCCTGAAAGCAGAGAAGAAACCCAAACAGGACTCTAGCCAGCCATCAGGTGAAAAGAAGGAACCCAGACCCAGACCAGTGGTCATTCCGTATGTGGCGGGAGTTTCAGAGACATTGAGATGTTTATTTTCTAAACACAATGTCCCAGTGGCTTTTAAACCCCAAAATACCTTACTGTCACGATCTGGTGCGGTGTTGGATGAACCAGGAGATGCAGACAGGCAGAACACTCGGAGGCACGAGCTGAATCAATAAACCATTTAATATGTTCAAAAACAACTAAGACAAGGCAGTACTCATGAATCCTAGAACTTGTAGGCTGTGGCACAAGCACGGACACGACACACCAGGTAAATCGACAAATGACCCGACACTCAAACCCACACCCACACAAACTAATATATGCACCGTAATTACCCAAAACCCAAAACACCAGAGAACGTAGCAGCCTAGGGAACCACAAGGTGTAAGGATGGAGACTGGCCCACAGAAGGAGCCATCCTGACAGTACCTCCCCCACATACGCCCCACGGCGTCCCAAAAGAAACCCCCCAAAAGAACAAGGATGGGCGGAGGGAGGCAACAGGCACCATCAGCCAGTTCAGGAGGACGTCCAGGAGGCCATCCATCACCACCAGCCAGAACCGGAGGATGTCCAGGAGACAGTCCACCATGCAGCGTCACGTCGGGCAGGCGACCAGGAGGGCGTCCATCGTGCGGCGTCACGTCCGGAGGACGTCCAGGAGGCCACCCATCACCACCAGCCAGGTCCGGAGGAAGTCCAGGAGGCTGTCCATCAACGGCAGGAACCGTGACCCAGAGGTTGGCAACGGTAGGAACCAAGACGTCGGCGGCCAGGACACGTTCAGTGTGGGCCGGCAAACGTCCCCCGTCGACCGGAACACAGACTTCGTCGGCCGGAACACCATCGTCGGCCGGATCACCATCGTCGGCCGGAACACAATCTTCGTCGGCCGGAACACCATCTTCGTCGGCCAGAACACTATCTTCCTCGGCCGGAACACCATCTTCGTCGGCCGGAACACTTTCGTCGGCTGGTACACTTTCGTCGGCCGGTACACTTTTGTCTACGGTACACTTTCGTCTGCCGGTACACTTTTGTCGCCGGTACATCCCCGTCGTCGTCGGCCGGTACATCATCGTCGTCGGCCGGTACATCGTCGTCGTTGGCCGGTACATCGTCGTCGTCGGCCGGTACATCGTCGTCGCCGTCGGCCGGTACATCCCCGTCGTCGTCGCCGTCGGCCGGTACATCCCCGTCGTCAGCCGGTACCTCCCCGTTGTCGTTGCCAGGACCCCCGTCAGCGTCGCCAGGACCACTGTCGTCGTCGCTAGGACCCCCATCGTCGGGCGATGAGATGCCGTTGGGCCCCACGTCGTCGCCGGGACCCTCACCGTCTTCTTCGTCGCCGGGACCCTCATCGTCGTCGGGACCCTCGTCGTCTTCTTCGTCGCCGGGACCCTCTGAGTCATTGTCGGGCGGTGATACCTCAGGCGGCGAGACCATAGGCGGAGAGACCACAGGCGGTGAGTCTGCCGTAGAGACGTCTGCTTCGCCAGGACCCTCGTCGTCTTCTTCGTCGCCGGGACCCTCTGAGTCGTCGTCGGGCGGTGAGACCTCAAGCGGCTAGACCATAGGCGGAGAGACCACAGGCGGTGAGTCTGCCGTAGAGACGTCTGCTTCAAACGGCGAGACCGAAGCGTCGGGGTCTGTAGCAGCCGAAGCATCGAGGTCTGCAGCAGCCGAAGCGTCGAGGTCTGCAGCAGCCGAAGCGTCGAGGTCTGCAGCAGCCGAAGCGTCGAGGTCTGCAGCAGCCGAAGCGTCGAGGTCTGCAGCAGCCGAAGCGTCGAGGTCTGCAGCAGCCGAAGCGTCGAGGTCTGCAGCAGCCGAAGCGTCGAGGTCTGCAGCAGCCGAAGCGTCGAGGTCTGCAGCAGCCGAAGCGTCGAGGTCTGCAGCAGCCGAAGCGTCGAGGTCTGCAGCAGCCGAAGCGTCGAGGTCTGCAGCAGCCGAAGCGTCGAGGTCTGCAGCAGCCGAAGCATTGAGGTCTACAGCAGCCGAAGCATCGAAGTCTGCAGAAGCCGGAGCGTCGAAGTCTGTAGCAGCCAGAGCGTCGAAGTCTGCAGCAGCTGGAGGCGATGGAGTCTGGACTGCAGCAGCTGAAGAACCAGGGACCAGAGATGGCATGGACTTTGCCACAAAAGCTACCTGCCAATGTTCCGGACCTGCTAAGGTGGGTAGGGCAGTGCCCTCTGCTGATGTAGGCAGGGTAGCGCCCTCAGCTGATGTAGGTTGGGTAGCACCCTCCGCTGATGTAGGCCGGGCAGCACCCTCTGCTGAGGTATGCTGGGTAGCACCCTCTGCTGGGGTAGGCAGGGTAGGTCGGGCAACGCCATCTGCTGAGGTAGACCGAGCAGCGCCCTCTGCTGGGGTAGGCAGGGCAGCGCTCTCCACTGATGAAGGCAGGATTGCGTCCTCCGCTGATGAAGACAGGACTGTGCCCTCTGCTGATGAAGACAGGACTACGTCATCTGCTGATGAAGACAGGACTGCACCCTCTGCTGATGTGAGGATCTTTGACTCTGCAAACAACAGCCTGGACTCCCCTTTCAAAGTCTTAACCCAAGTCATTATTTGTGTGTGACCTGGTAGCAAACAGGAATTGGTAATGTTTATTTCTTTTGCAAGGGAAAAAGATTTTATTTTATGTTGTGGATCCACACTACTGATAGCAGCCTTAAGTAGTCTCTCAATCAGCTGAATAATGAGAGTGGCCTCCTGCATCTGTACAACAGCAACCCCTGAGGTTGATGAGTGCTCTGTTCGTTCGTCATCAGAGCGGGAGCTCACACACTTCTCCTTCCGTGAAGGTTTTTCTTGAGGAAGCCTCCTTGGGTCCTCAGCTGCGTGTCGTGCAGGATCCCTCTCTGTGTGTCCTGCAGATGTGTGTACTGGGACCACATACCCCCCTTCAGCAAACCTATCTCCGGAGACGTCATAAGGCACGGGGCCAGGCACCCCTCCCCCAACGAAATCCTCCCCGGCGCTGTTGACAGCGTGGGAAGTAGGGCAGTAGGCGGGGCGGGCAGAAACCCGGAAACGTTCAACTTCTTCGGTCGCCGTTTCCTTCCGCGGCGACGCGGTGCTAGAGCTGGACTGGACCAGAACCCTTCAGGTTCCGAGTCGTCCTCAGAAACGGACCACAAAGCCAACGCAGGCGAAGGAGGGCAGAAAAAAACCATTTCGGAGCGGTCGCCTCCGCGTTTCCTCCGCGCTCGCTCCTCCAGTAAAAGAGGAGATGGCAGGATTTCCGGTCCGGATCTGTAACTCCAAACAGGTTCTGTCTGAAACACGCTGACTCGAATGGCGGCTGCTTCCTTCTGAGCTGTAGCCGTCATTTTCTGCTCACGAGTGACTTGGATCATCTGTCTGCCGAGGTTCCGGTTAAGGTCGGGTCATTTCTGTCACGATCTGGTGCGGTGTTGGATGAACCCGGAGATACAGACTGGCAGAACACTCTGAGGCACGAGTTGAATCAATAAACCATTAAATATGTTCAAAAACAACTAAGACAGGGCAGTACTCATGAATCCTAGAACTTGTAGGCTGTGGCACAAGCACGCACACGACACACCAGGTAAATTGACTAATGACCAGACACTCAAACCCACACCCACACAAACTAATATATGGACCGTAATTACCCAAAACCCAAAACACCTGAGAACGCAGTAGCCCAGGGAACCACAAGGTGTAAGGATGGAGACTGGCCCACAGAAGGAGCCATTCTGACAATTACGGCAAAGACTGCTTCATCCCAAAGATCCAGTCCCTGGCACAAACAGAGTAATATTGTGTATGCTGTTCAGTGTCAGGAGGGCTGTGATCAGTCTTACATCGGGGAAACTAAACAGCCACTGGCCAAAAGGATGGCCCAGCACAGAAGATCAACATCATCAGGTCAGGACTCTGCAGTCTACACTCATCTCCAGGCCAGCGGTCACTCTTTCAGGGATGAAGATGTTCACATCCTTGATAGAGAGGAACAATGGTTTGAGAGAGGAGTAAAGGAGGCCATCTTTGTGAAAAGAAACCGTCCATCATTAAACAGAGGTGGAGGCCTCCGGGTTCAACTGTCCCCCACTTACAATGCTGTTATTGCTAGTATCACTCAGCCCTCTGTGAATAGCAAACAACCATCAGGGTGTTAACGATCCATCGTCAGGCTGATGGTCCTCCTTGATCATGTGAGCAGCTGGTTTCGGCTGTCATCAGCCAACTGGTTGATCCACTGTTTTAGGGTGCTATTTATAAGACTGAGCTGAACACAGCTTCTCAGCATAGTTGCCAAGTCCGCTTATTTCAAGCGGCATTGGGCTTGTTTTTCCCTGGAGTCGCTTTCAAATTTGATCAGCCGCTTGTGGCGGTTTTTTGGGCTTCTCGCGGACATTGAGTCGCTTATTTGTGCTTGTTTTTCAGTCGAGCAGTAATGCGAGTGGTAGGTAGTTTGTCACGCCCCCCTTCCACGTATGTTACGTCAAGGCGGATGTTACGTTCAGGTGCAGTTGGCGCAAGCGACAGTCAGAGCCGGTAAAACTATATAAGCGCGAGCAATTAATGATGAGTCAGCATGAGCAGCATATAGTGACACAACATATATATCTTGTATCATTCAACTATGTTAGTTTTTAGCAAACAAAATGATAAATTAATGAAAATTACTTTCAAAGTGAGTTTAAAATTAAAAACCGTGTTTCTTCACGGGACATCCGACTACACGCGAATGCAACATTGTTATTTATTCTTTGTCTATTCATTCATTCATTCAACCTTTATTTAGTCAGGTAAATCTCATTGAGCCTCGAGGGCTCATTTACAAAAGCGACCTGCTACAAACTAAAGAATTTAGTGAAATGTCTAGACAAGACAACGCTAATATGAGCTCTAAGTGGGGTAAATATGGAAAAAAATATAATAAAGATTGGGAGAAAGAGCGTGCTCTTCAAGACTGGATCTGACCACGACCACAGATGGGAGAAAAATGCAAAATGTATTTTTATTTTTTAGACTGAATACGTTCTTTAATGTATAATTTTGCTTGTTATATGTAATGCCATAATAAATATGTTTATACTGTTTAAAACTGCCTTTTTTTACACAATGGGATGGGGTGCTTTTTTTGGGCTTTTTTTGAAAGAGCAAGTCGCTTGTTTGTGCTTGTTTTGAAGGAGCTGATCGCTTCTTTCGGTCTGGAGATCTGGCAACCCTGCTTCTCAGACTGAGGAAGTCTTTCGGACAAAAGACGAAACGTTTCTAGTTTTTTTGCTTTGTTTTTTGAATGTCCAGAGGACCAGACTTCACCTTTTTGGATAACCCGGACAGTTCAAATTTATTACTCACACTAGCTGAAAAACTATTGTTGTCAACACCTGGGGCCTCTTGTATCAACCGTGCGTGCGCACAAAAACATTGCGCACGTCACTTTCCACGCAAAACCCCGTATGTAACAAAAATGAAATGAACGTGAATATCTGCGCATCCAAGTACATTTCCACGCCAGCTCCCCTGCTGGCGTACGCACGTTTCTGTGGTTATTGTTCCTTTGGCGACACTTACAGGTGCTTTCGAGAAACTGAAGCCCCACAGTCTGTGGTTGACTTTAAGAGCGGCTTGAAGACCTTTCTTTTCAACCGAGCATACTATACTCCTCATGATTCTACTTTTGATCATAGCTGACACTGTTGTTGATTTTAATTGTTTTATTATTTGTTTTATTGACATTTAATTCTGTTGCACCTTGTAGCACTTTGAGATTTCCATTAATGAAAAGTGCGTTATAAATTGAATTCATTATTATTATTATTATTATTATTATTATTAACTGTTCATGATGTGAAAATGATTAATATTCCCACCAAACACACGATTAACAAGTATTACATCCACATGACGCAGTGAAATAAAGGACGCGCAAAGTTGTGCAAAGAATAAATTTAACAGGAACGGATTCATTCAGCCTTACTGGAGAATATAATAAATAGTGTAACACGCAGAGCATTTATTAATAAACAGATATAATTTTCTGATCTAGGATATGGCTTATCAGCCGTTTTCAGAAATAATCATTTTTCAGTTTGGCACTGCTGCGCTCTGGAGCAACACATGCAGGAGCCGTGCATCACGCGTGCAGAAGCAGCGATCAAACTGTTCCACAGGAGCTTTCCTGAGGGAGCTGGCAGGCCGATCAGGGCAGTCCAGTACACACAAAGCCTGATCATATTTAATGGAATGTCTCATCCATATGATTCCAAAGGCTGAGTGGTCGCGCTTTGGAGCGCGCGCGCACCCACGGCAGCTGGAGGTGATTCATGATCTGCGTTTATTGTAGATTTCTCCAAAATGACACGTGGAAGTACACCATATATAACTTGTAGGAGAGTAAAGGCTTCACAGACAAACAGATTGCGCACAATGTGGCGCGCGCAGCGTTTGGAGACTCCAACATCACGTCATGTCATGAAAAGTCTCCACTGAGACGCACAGACCCGTTTCTTCATATCATCTATTAAATAAACAAAGATCTATGTTCTACCAAACATCTAAGTTCCTCTGTGTTTACAGTAATTATGGTAATAAACCCGTGCGCAAAGTTAATATTTTCACTCAGAATGAATGGATGAGCTGGCGCACCAAAGCAGGGTGCGCGCACACACAAATCCGACACACAATCACTCGTTCTTTGTGTGATGAACACATTTTATTACTATTCTTACTTAGGATTATTTTCCTCACTCATATTATATTAAATTCATTATTTTCCTGAATCTAGAAATAATTTCTGATCGCGCAGGGATCAAACAAACATGTCCTTCACACATGCAGGAAGTAATTTGCATCTGTTTAACATATGTAAATGAAGGCGTGTCAGGGGAGGTGTCTCACGTGCGCTCAGTTCCACGTTGGTTGTGATGTACAAAAGGAATGTGCGTGGATTCCGGTGTACGCACAGTTTGATACATCTGGATTTTTTTGTGCGTACACACTTTTCTGGATTTGACCGTACGTCACTTTTCAGTAGGAAATCCACGCAAGTCTTTGTACATGAGGCCCCTGGTCTCTTATCCATTCCTGAATACCATCAGCTCCTGAATAAAATAAAGTTCATTAAAGAAACAACACCTAGATCAGTCCCTGGCCCACTTGAACTGTTCCTCCCTGTAGGGGTCTCTTCCTCAGCTCTCCCACCACCTGCCGACTCTCCAACGCTTACTGTGTTTTGCTCTGAGGGGGTCCTAGATGACGTCCCTCATGTCTCTTGTTCCGAGGGGGTCCGGGAAGACTCCCCTCCCTTTTCTTGTGATGTGGAGAGTCCTGAGTCCAGGGAGGGTTCCTGGTCAGGTCCTGGACCGCGCCGTCGCCGCCGTGGCAGAGATCGATGGCAGAGAGGACCTACTGACTCTTCGGCCATAGACTCTTCGGCTTCTGGTTCTCCTAGGTCTTCGTCTCCTGATTCTTTGAGTCCTGATTCTTCGACTACTGATTCTGGCTCTCCCTGCCTTCGGCTCCAGAAAGCACTGCCCTACTTCTGGCTCCAGAGGGTGCTACCCTACCTCCGGCTCCAGAGGGCTCTGCCCTGCCTCCGGCTCCAGAGGGCGCTGCCCTGCCTCCGGCTCCAGAGGGTGTTGCCCTGCTTCCGGATGCAGATGGCGCTGCCCTGCCTCCGGCTCCAGAGGGCGCTGCCCTGCCTCCAGCTCCAAAGGACGCTGCCCTACCTCTGGCTCCAGAGGTCGTTGCCCTGCATCCGGCTCCAGAGGGTGCTGCTTCCATGATGTCAATAGAGGGTCTCCACACCGCCGACGCCTCCATGTCGATGGAGAGGCTCCATGTCGATGGAGGGTCACCACACCACTGACATCTCCATGTCGATGGAGGGTCTCCACACCGCCGACGCCTCCACGTCGATGGAGGGTCTCCACACCGCCGATGTCTCCACATTGATGGAGGGTCTCCACACCACTGACGCCTCCACGTCAATGGAGGGTCTTCACACTACATTTGATATCTCAACGTCCGACGTCTCCTCAACGCCCAACGTCTCCTCAATGCCCAACGTCTCCTCAACGTCCAACATCTCCATAAAGCCTGACGTCTCCTCAACGCCCGGCGTCTCAACGCCCGACGTCTCCTCAACGCCCGACGTCTCCTCAACGCCCGACGTCTCCTCAACGCCCGACGTCTCCACAACGCCCGACGTCTCTACAACGCCCTACGTCTCCTCAACGCCCGACGTCTCCTCAACGCCCGACGTCTCTATGCTTGACGTTGCTACAACAGACAACGTCTCATCGCTTGATGTCTCAATGTCCAATGACGTCTCAACGCCCCATGACGTCTCAACACCCCCAGATGTCTCAACGCTCGTCTCAACGCCCCCAGACGTCTCAACGCCCGTCTTAACGCCCCCAGACGTCTCAACGCTCGTCTCAGTGCCCCCAGACGTCTCAAAGCTTGTCTCAGCGCTCGAGATGTCACAACGCTTGTCTCAGCGCACCCAGACATCTCAACACTCGGCTCAGAGCCCCCAGATGTCTCAACGCTCATCTCAGCACCCCCAGACTTCTCAACGCTCGTCTCAGCGCCCCAGACATCTCAACGCTTGTCTCAGCACCCCCAGACATATCAACGCTCGTTTTAGCGCCCCCAGACATCTCAACGCTCGTCTCAGCGCCTCCAGACGTCTCAACGCCACTCGTCTCGACGCCTTCAGACGTCTCAACGCCATTCGTCTAGATGCCTTCAGACATCTCAATGCCACTCGTCTCGACGCATTCAGACGTCTCAACGCTAATTGTCTCAATGCCTTCAGACGTCTCAACGCCACTCGTCTCGACGTCCTCAGACGTCTCTTCACTCACCTCGACACCCAAATATGTCGCTTCATTCGCCTCAACGCACGAAGACGTCGCTTCACTCGCCTCGACGCCCGAAGACGCCTCTGCACTCGACTCGGCGACGCTCGAAGACAACTCTGTGGGGGCGCTGAGTACAGGAACTCAACCCGGGGACGTCTGGGGATGCTGAGACGAGCGTTGAGAAGTATAGTAACTACAGCCAGCAAACTGTTAGGGACCACTCTGCCAAGTATGGAAAAAATATACATGGACAGAGTTATGAGGAAGGCAAACAAGATTATAGCAGACAACACACATCCCCTAAGATCCTCATTTGAGTTGCTTCCTTCAGGGCGAAGGTTCGGCCTTCCTTTATTCTCAAGAAACAGAACAAAATTTTCTTTCATACCACAAGCAATTAAATCAATAAATAATACTAAGGTATCATGAATTACTGAGCACAAACATCTTTGCTGTAATGATGGATGTAAATGTCATGTTTGTATAAGTATGTCCTTTATGTAAATGCCTGCTGACAATGTTGCAAACTAATTTCCCTACGGGGACAAATAAAACTATCTATCTATCTCTGTTCGACTCTTGATGCCCGTTGACCACACGCATGGCAACTCACCATCTGCAGACCACTTGCATGCTGACTCGCCTCTTGTAGACCGCCCACATGCTGACTCGCCACCTGCAGACTGCCCGCTTACTGCCTTGCAACCTGCAGACCGCCCGCTTGCTGCCTCACCTCCTGCAGACCGGCCGCATGCTGACTCCTTGCTTGTGAGCTCTGATGGACGGCCTCCCAGCCGTCCCCAGAGACTGCTCATAGTGATGGACGGCCTCCTGGCCGCCCCCGAGGTTGCTTATCGTGATGGATGGCCTTCTGGCCGCCCCCGAGGCTGCTTGTCATGATGAACGGCCTTCTGACTGCCTCCCGAGGTTGTTCGTCATGATGGACGACCTCTCGGCCACCCCCCTGGGTGGCCATTGCCTGATGTTGATCTCCTGGTCTCCCTCTTTGGTCTTTTAATGATTTCTTAGGGTTGGCCTTTATGTTTAGTTTCCACAGTTTTTAGGTCTGGTCTTTTGTGTTGGGTTATGTTTAGTTTCCATAGTCTAGTTTTTATGTTTAGTTTCCATAGTCTAGTTTTTGTGTGTTTGCTCCCAGGCCTCGTCCTACCGGTTTTTGTTTTCTTGCCTTTGTGTTTTCCTTGTGCCCCTTTGTCTTCCTCGTGCCCCCCGTCCTTGCAGTTTCCTCCCTCTGCCCGCCCTAGGTTCTTTTTTTTTTCCTTGGGGACACCTAGGGTTGTCCTTGAGGGGGGATACTGTAAGGATGGCTCCATCTTGTGGTCTTTCCTTGTCTGTTCTCCTTGTGATGTTTTCCTGTCAGCCAGTTCCTGATCTATGTTCTTCGTTTTATTACTTTCCCTTGTTCCAGTCCTGTTCTGTATTTCTAGTTTAGTCTCCATGTTTACTTGCTCTTAGTTTAATCTCCAATCTCAGGTTTAATTAGTTTCCCAGTCCTGCTCTGTGTCCCTAGTTAATTGTTCCCAGGTGTTTGTAATTACGTCCTATCTTGTCTATGTGTATATATACTCTGCCTGCCAGTCTGTCCTTTGTCGGTGCATCGTCTGGTATTCCCCTGTCTCTCGTTACTGGTTCATGTAAGTGTTTTTGCTGCCACGACAGCTATTTGTTTATTCTTATTAAAGTGTTTATTTTTATACTTCTTGGTCTCTGAGATTCTGTCTGCACCACTGGGTTTTAATCTGGTTCTTCTGAGTAAATCCTGACATCTACATCTCCAGATGCAGGAAGAGAGCCACCTGCATCATGAAGGACCTCACTCACTCAGCACACACACTTTTCGCCATGCTCCCCTCAGGAAGGAGGTTGAGGAGCATTAAGTGTAGAACCACTAGACTGAGGAACAACTTCTACCCTGAGGCTGTAAGACTCTTGAATAAACAACCAGAATAATCACTGTGAAAAATCACATCATGCTGCTGATCTGTTTCATGTGGCTGCTGATCTGTTTCATGTTGCTGCTGATCTGTTTCATGTTGCTGTGTTCATTTGTGCTCATCTGCTCACACAGACTCATGTTCATGCTGCTGTTTGGAGTAATGTTTTCTATGATATTAAAGGTTCAGTATGCAGCTTTTTAACACGCTGGCACTTAGAAACATTTTGAACAGAGACACGTTTCTGGTCCCTCCTCACTCAGAGCCATATATGACTCAGCTCCACCTCACTCGCGCTGCAGCCTGGAATGCTCCGCCTCCTCTACATGTCCCGTTTCTGCGCTGCAAAGTTCTGTGATTATGTGTTAATAAAACATTCTAAAAATAAAATAAAAACATGGACCACTGGTCCAGCAAAACAAAAACACCCTGAAACCTGCAGAGCTTCACACAGCCACGTTGGACATGATTTAATTCGCTCGTGACAAATTGATCCACTTCCTCATTTCTGTCAGTGCAGGTCTGGAGGGGAAGAAGCGATCACTTGACTTTTGGCAAAAAAAAAAAAAGTTCAGAGCAGGGATGAAGAAGGGATATTTAATACATTTGTGTCACATACAAAACAGTTTTGCATCGCTTTGAAATTATTTCAACAAGAACCTGCGCGGCCGCTGCAGGCTCGCTGCGGGGCTCGCTGCAGGCTGACAGGCGGGGGCGTGGGTTGGGGAGGGGGGGCGTGGGTTAGGGGGTGAAAAGTAAGAAGCTCTGTTTTTATTGGCTGGTAGTAAACTCTGTTTTTATTGGCTGGTTAACCGCGGGGCGCTCTTGGCTTTTTATAAATGCTTTTATTACCACCGGGAGACGCCAGAGGACTATAGTTTTTTTGAGAGATTACATGTCAAAGATCAATGTATCAGGAGATAAGGGCAGAGTGAAGAAATATGTTTAAAAAATAAACTACATACCCCAGCTTTGATGTGTATTTTTAGTTGATGTTTTTCTTAGTTCATATCTTAGATGTTATTACTGTTTTCCTTTTACATTATATTGTTGGATGTAACTGGGACCCCCCCTCCCTGGGTTGCCACCTTACCGTGGTGGAGGGGTTTGAGTGTCCCAATGATCCTAGGAGCTATGCTGTCAGGGGCTTTATGCCCCTAGTAGGGTCACCCAAGGCAGACAGGTCCTAGGTGAGGGACGAGACAAAGCGCAGCCCACAAGACCCCTTATGATGAGTAATATAAATGGAAACAATGTTCCCTCGCCCGGACGCGGGTCACCGGGGCCCCACTCTGGAGCCAGGCCCGGAGGAGGGGCACGTTGGCGAGCGCCTGGTGGCCGGGCTTTCACCCATGGAGCTCGGCCGGGCACAGCCCGAAGAGGAGACGTGGGTCCCCCTTCCCATAGGCTCACCACCTGTGGGAGGGGCCAAAGGGGTCGGGTGCATTGTGGAATGGGTGGTGGCCGAGGGCGGGGACCCTGGCGGTCTGATCCTCGGCTACAGAAGCTGGCCATTGGGACATGGAATGTCACCTCTCTGGTGGGGAAGGAGCCTGAGCTAGTGTGTGAGGTTGAGAGGTTCCGGCTAGAAATAGTCGGACTCACCTCAACGCATGGCTCTGGCTCTGGAACCAGTTTCCTTGAGAGGGGTTGGACACTCTTCCACTCTGGAGTTGCCCCTGGTGAGAGGCGCCGAGCAGGAGTGGGCATACTTGTTGCCCCCCATCTCGGTGCCTGTACGTTGGGGTTCACCCCGGTGAACGAGAGGGTAGCCTCCCTTCGCCTACGTGTGGGGGGACGGGCTCTGACTGTTGTTTGTGCCTATGCGCCGAACGGCAGCGCAGATTACCCACCCTTTTTGGAGTCCTTGGAGGGGGTATTGGAGGGTGCGCCTCCTGGGGACTCCCTTGTTCTGCTGGGGGACTTCAACGCTCACGTGGGCAATGACAGTGAGACCTGGAGGGGTGTGGTTGGGAGGAACGGCCCCCCTGATCTGAACCCGAGTGGTGTTCTGTTGTTGGACTTCTGTGCTCGTCATGGATTGTCCATAACAAACACCATGTTCAGGCATAAGGGTGTCCATATGTGCTCTTGGCACCAGGACACCCTAGGTCGTAGTTCAATGATCGACTTTGTTGTCGTCTCATCTGATCTGCGGCCGCATGTCCTGGACACTCGGGTGAAGAGAGGGGCGGAGCTGTCAACTGACCACTACCTGGTGGTGAGTTGGCTCCGATGGTGGGGGAGGATGCCGGTCAGACCTGGCAGACCCAAACGTATTGTGAGGGTCTGCTGGGAACGTCTGGCAGAGTCTCCCGTAAGACGGAGCTTTAACTCCCACCTCCGGGAGAGCTTTGAACACGTTCCGAGGGAGGCGGGGGACATTGAGCCCGAGTGGACCATGTTTCGCGCCTCTATTGTCGAGGCAGCTTATCGGAGTTGTGGCCGCAAGGTTGTTGGTGCCTGTCGTGGTGGCAACCCTCGAACCCGGTGGTGGACACCGGCGGTGAGGGATGCTGTCAAGCTGAAGAAGGAGTCCTATTGGGCCTTTTTAGCCTGTGGGACCCCGGAAGCAGCAGATAGGTACCGGCAGTCCAAGCGGCATGCGGCTCGGGTGGTTGCTGAGGCAAAAACTCGGGCGTGGGAGGAGTTCGGAGAGGCCATGGAGAATGACTTCCGTACGGCTTCGAGGCGATTCTGGTCCACCATCCGGCGTCTCAGGGGGGGAAAGCGGTACGCGACCAACACCATTTATGGTGGGGATGGCGTGCTGTTGACCTCAACTCGGGATGTTGTGAGTCGGTGGGCGGAATACTTCGAAGACCTCCTCAATCCTACTGGCACGTCTTCCACTGAGGAAGCGGAGCCTGGGGACTTTGGATCGGGCTCTCCAATCTCTGGTGCGGAGGTCGCCGAGGTGGTTAAAAAGCTCCGCGGTGGCAAGGCTCCGGGGGTGGATGAGATTCGTCCTGAGTTCCTTAGGGCTCTGGATGTTGTGGGGTTGTGTTGGCTTACGCGACTCTGCAATATCGCGTGGACATCGGGGGCAGTTCCCTTGGATTGGCAGACTGGGGTGGTGGTTCCCCTATTCAAAAAGGGGGACCGTAGGGTGTGTTCCAACTATAGAGGGATCACACTCTTAAGCCTCCCTGGTAAGGTCTATTCAGGGGTTCTGGAGAGGAGGGTCCGTCGGATAGTCGAACCTCGGATTCAGGAGGAGCAGTGTGGTTTTCGTCCTGGTCGTGGAACACTAGACCAGCTCTACACCCTCAACAGGGTCCTGGAGGGTGCGTGGGAGTTTGCCCAACCAGTTTACATGTGCTTTGTAGACTTGGAAAAGGCATTCGACCGCGTCCCTCGGGGGGTTCTGTGGCGGGTACTCCGGGAGTATGGGGTACCAGGCCCATTGATATGGGCTGTTAGGTCCCTGTACGACCGGTGTCAGAGCTTGGTCCGCATTGCCGG
>JBBPBX010028588.1:10265-22253 GCA_038048925.1 Garcialebias charrua
GATGGATGGATGGATGGATGGATGGATGGATGGATGGATGGATGGATGGATGGATAGATGGATAGATGGATAGATGGATAGATGGATAGATAGATAGATAGATAGAGTGTATATAGATATAGCTATATAGATATAGATAGACAATAGCCCCCAACAAAAGAGGACATAAAAACACTCTGTTCAGACGGTACAGTATGCTGTAAAGGAGTAAGTCGTACAGCTAGACTGTCAGCTGGCAGTGATGAATAAAAGTCTTGTTGTACAGACGTAGCCATTCAGTTTGAACTGTGAACATTGTTTCACAGGATGAGTCCAATAAAATAAGTTTGATCAATTCTAAAATGTAAAACTTTTCATTTTTGTTCAAACTAATGTGTCGTGAGTTGTTTTGACATCAGTGCAACAGTAGGTTTAAAAAAGTACAAAACTTAAATTAGCCTAAATTTGATGCAAAATAGAAGCTAATCCACAACTGAATAAAATGTACAAATGTAAAAATACAAAATAGTTAAACTTGCTTGATAAGCTTGCATTGTATACTGGATAAAAATCATTCATGCTTTTTTTTGTCTGCATTTTTATTTTATTTTATTGATTTTTATTAATTTATTTGTGCTGTAAATGAACGCAGTTTTTTTTCTGACAAAGCCTAAAAGTCCTTGTTTTCTTTTTTCTTTTTCTTTTTTGTAAAAAAAAATTCAAATGCTGCTTTAACCTCACTTCACCACACTCTCATATTCCTTTGAGGAAAAATTGTCTACATTAAATTGCATTGTAAATATTACTTTTAATCCCATATTTATAATATCATTAAATAATTTATCCCCCTCAGTAATGTTTTTTTTTTTTACCTATGTCCCTATACTGTACTTACTATTTTTATGATAGGTGACTAGGTGGTGCTCAGCTTTTACCTTTGAGAGGCCCTGTTAAAATCAGAGGCAGGTGGCTTCGTACCTTATAAACAGTGCGTTCTCTCAGCCAGATGTTGCTGCTTCTCATCATGTCCAACAAAATGTTTTTAGTTTGGATGTAAAGAGCAAAAACTCTTCCAGGTTGCACAAGAAAACATTCGGTATGAATAGGCTGTTCCACGTGCATGGAGGCTGTAGAACTGAACGATCCACTGCTCAGAACAGATTACTCCTGTTGGCTTCACTCCAAGCTGGATCAGTAGCAGATTGCAACAGCTCACTAGTATCAATAGCAAAAAAACAAAACAAAAATCTGGCATTGTGTGCAAGTAGAGTTGGGAAAAACCTCCATGTCTGATATATGAGTGACATGTGCAAGTAAACAAGGCCTCATGTTTGACTACCAGAGTTGAAGCGTCCGGTGGGCTGGAGGGTCTTCACAAAAATGTGGATTGCAATTTTTTTTTTTTTTATGGTCAAAATATCATTTGGGTATACTAATGGAGAGAAATGCTGTTATTTATTTATTCATTTACCTACTTACACAAAATTATTTGCCATAAAATGAACATATTGTATATTAAAACATTTTAAATATGAAGGTTTTTTTTTTACTAAAGTCTTTTTAAAATTCTTTTAAATTGTATATTTTAATTTCAGGCTGAGATTACTATAAAAGACTAGTTTATTGTAGAAAAATATATATGTAAAAATTTTATTTTTACGCAGTTATGTAATGTAGTCGATTTTCCCCCTAAGGAACATGGATGCTCATAAAGTTAAAGACTAATAGAAGGGTTAAGCATTCACATGAACCAGCTCGTCTGAATGTTAATGTGCTGTATTTGTCATTTATTAAACACCGAAGAGCTTTTTAAAGTTTAGGAATTCCGATCGTTGTGGCTGTTCCTCTTCTTACTGGTACTTGTGTACTGCTTGTCTTTTACGGCCACCGGGAAAGCACACAGCTGATTTTAAAACAAACAAGCCTTTTAAAGCTTTAGATTTCATCTGAACTAGCCGTTTTTTTTTTTTTTTTTTTTTGGCTTTGGCTTTGGCTTTGGTGTAGATCTCTTTAAATAGAAGCTGTCTCAGTTTTTTTTTATGTGACAGCTAACCCCCCCCCCCCAAGAAAACAGATGCTCCTTTTTGTGTGAGTAGCAATCTGCCTGTCTTCTGGGTGCCCTGACATATGTTGTAATGGTTTAACAGAAATGCAGGTACTACTCCTCTACACGTTAATATTTGTGCATGATGAATGAGTCTGGTTGGTATACAGGAGATATTTGTTTTCCGATTGTTAGAATATGCCATAAAACCTTTTGTCTAGTTTTAAAAATACAGCAAAGTCTATCAAAATCTGATGGATATGGTAATTAGATTTGGTTTGTAAATAGTCAGGAAAAGTACCAAGCTCCTCATAAAGCCAGCATGCTACTTCTGATCAGATTCATAAAATATGATATCTGAAAGAATATGAAATGTGTTTGTATACTCTCAGCTGTCAGAATATGTGTAATAACTTAGAGGTTTGAGTTGAAAGACAGAACAGAAAGACAATGTGGTGAAATGTCTGACTTTACAGCATCAGAAGCAGAACTTGAGCCTCACAAAATGACATTTCCCCTGAACAAATCAAATTTGAGTGGGAGAAATGTTAGCTGGTTGA
The DNA here is from genome assembly GCA_038048925.1 of Garcialebias charrua. Lineage (NCBI taxonomy): Eukaryota > Metazoa > Chordata > Actinopteri > Cyprinodontiformes > Rivulidae > Garcialebias > Garcialebias charrua. The sequence goes on from JBBPBX010028588.1 coordinate 12,849, forward strand.
GTGGACTGACCTCTGCCAGAAAGGAAATTACAGCCTGGGACCAATATTCCAGAGTGTAATTCTCCTCACTTTCTCCCTTCTCTTTCTCCATCTCTCCCCCCTCCTACTCTTCTCTTTCACCTCCAGCCCTGTTCTCAGTTTATTAAAAGCATGTCCACACTCACCTTGCTCATCTCTCTGCTCATTTAATCTTTTCCTTGCAAGATGTTCCACAGCCAAAACACACACAGAAAACACACAGACAGTGTGTGGTTCTCCACCACATCAAAACACAAACGCTGATGCTGAGTGGCTTCATTTGCTGAGCCAGTCATTTACCCGTGAAAATAAAGACTATCCTTTTCTCTTGGCGCTCTGCCAAATGTTTTCCACTCTCATTTAGAAATAATAGCAAATTACCACTATTCATTCAACGATAAGTTACACTGAGCCTCGAAGACTCATTTAAAAGTGAGATCTGTTGGACAGACAATAAAAGTGGTGAAAAATGACATAGGGTTTAGAGATTAAAAAAATTCCTAACACATTTTTGACTCAACACACCATTTGTTCCCTTTCAGTGTGGTCTCTCGGTGCAACATACTTGCTATGGGAATTGCGCCCCCGCGCGATTACCTGAAGGAATACTGTACATTCACGCCTTTTACGGCAGGGGGCGTCACCCCGCGTCAGAGGTACCGCCCTTTAGGTACTTAAGGCCTGACGCCCCTCCATTTTTCTCTTTTTTGCCCTTCACCTCGCGGAAACACCTGAACATTGCGGGACTTCTCTGTTGTCGCGTCGCTTGATTGAGGTGAGCTTGCTCCCTACACTGAGCGTACAGAGAAAATTTTTCTGCGTACTGCTGGGCTGGCGAAAGCTAGTCCAACATTTTTCTTCTTACCCAAAGTTTTTCTTCTCTTCCGCAGCTTCGCTCGACGACGCTAACTGCGTCACAACCTTCTGCTAATCTCTAGCAGTCTACCAGCGACGGAGAAGACGGCTTCGAACAAAAGGAAACTAGGACCAACTTCTACTCTTCTCGTCTCCGGACATGGCTCCCGAGAAGGGAAAGCGGAGGACAAAGAAGAAGAAAACCAGGACGACGAGTCCTCGCTCGCGCCCATGCCCCAGCGGATGCGGCTACTCCCTCTCGGTGACGGACACCCACGAGGCCTGTCCTGTCTGCCTAGGGATCCTGCACGCGAGGAAAGCGCTGGAATCCCCCGACTCCTGCCCCCACTGTCGTCAAATGACGGCCACAGTGAGGAAACGCCGCGCTGACACGTTGGCCAAATCTATGGCAAGGACCGCGGCGATGAAGGTTGCACGTCGCACTAACCTGCTTGCTCCAGAACCGGAGCCCAAAAACGTGGACTTGGAGTGCAGTGGCCGAGTCGGGGAGGACAATGCGTCGGACTCCTCACTTGCCGTCGAGGACTCGACGCCAGAAGTGTCCGACATAGACGCCGAATACGGTGACAAGGGAGAAACTGTTCATTCCTCCCAGAACCTGGCGCAGAACCTTCCGGAACCGGACTTGTCGGTACCTGCTCTGTTCGACCTGTGCCATAGGGCCGCTGATGCCCTGCAGGTCACGTGGCCAGACCCCACGCCTCGCCAACAGGCTACAAGGCTGGTGGGAAGCTACTTCTACACGACGCAACCGACAACGCCGCAAAAAATGCCAATTTTTCCAGACTTTCTCATGGAACTCAAACGCTCCTGGGCGGAACCCAGGGCTCCCATCATGCTGCCATTGTCCCGACTCTTGGATGTCACGGGAATGGAGGCTCTGGGTCTTGCCAGCGCACCCCCGATAGAGGAGTCTCTGGTGGCTCACCTGGCCCCCACAGCCACGGGGATGAAACCAGCGCTACCCAGCAGGGCCTGCCGCGCTTCGGAGAAACAACTCGAGAAGTGCTACAAGGCCCAAGGCCTCGCGGCTCGCGCAATGAATGCGTCGAGCATGGTACAGGCCTACCTGGCAGAAAAACTACAGGATATCCAGGTAACAAAAGACGAACAGGCCGCAACCGAGGCCATAGAGGAGGCCCGCCATGCCTCTGACCTCGTGCTCAGCATGATGGGGACAGTAGCTATTTCCTAGGGCAAAGCAATGGCAGAAATAGTTGTCGCCCAGCGCCATCTTTGGCTAACACTGTCGGACCTCCCGGAGAACCAGAGGTCCACTTTCCTACAGCACCCGATCGAGTCGACGGGACTCTTTGGGAGAGCCCTGGAACGTGTCCAGGCAAGGCTGGAACAAAGACGCAAACAAGCGGAAGCCCTCCGCGAGGGTTTGGTAAGGAAAAAATTTGCCCCACCAAAGGAAAACACGCGTGGTCTCCTACGAAAGAGACCCGTTGGGGACTGTGAGGCTTCTCAGTACCGTCCAAGTGCTGCTTCGACCTCTTCCTACGAAAACCAGTTCCAGGCCTGATGAACCAGGACGAACTGATCATTTTACAGGTTCGCCCGCCCACGAGGTACGGCAACCTAACTTTCTGATCCCAGTCTCTACTCGTAAAAAACTACGAGGAGCTGTTGACATGTGTGCGTGCACCAAATATGACTCGCCTACTGTATATGTAAACAAAACTGACACTGTTTCAGACATGTACAAAAATAAAAGTACCAAAGCACAGACTGCCCTGGTTCTTGACTCGAGTCCCATTTTTATAAAACCCAGACCATACGGTCAAACTATGAACCACAGCAAGATACACGAGATCCGCCAGAGACGGCCTGATCTCGCGATGTCTTCTGTTGGGCCGAGCAACCTGCTCGAAAAGGCGTGAGAGGGGTCAAAGGTCACCCCTTGAGCGCTGAAACACAAGGAGCAGCAATTCAACATGCCATCCAGGCTTAGCGCGCATGCGTAGGCCTGGGAGGCGTGTCTACCAAATGATTGGGTCATGACAACAATACGTCATGGGCTCAAGTTGCAGTTCTCAAAGAGACTGCTCCGTTTCTCAGGGGTGTTGCAATCTAAGATCAACCCTGCATGCGCACACGTGCTAAGGGAGGAAGTTTCAACGATGCTGCAAAAGGGAGTGATTAGTTTGGTCTCAGGATGCAAACTACGCTCTGGCCATGACAGCAAGTACTTCCTGGTGCCCAAAAAGGACCGTTTCTTGAGACCGATTCTGGATCTCAGGACTCTCAATAAAAGAATTAAAACTTTCAAGTTCAAGATGCTTACACTGCGGCAAGTTCTCCAGTCTGTGAGACCAGGAGACTACGCATGTACAATGGATTTGAAAGACGCCTATTTCCATATAGGCGTGTGGAGGAGACACAGAAAGTTCCTCCGTTTTGCGTTCGAAGGAAACGCTTATGAATTCAAAGCCTTACCCTTTGGTTTAAAGACTGCTCCGCGTACATTTACTAAATGTCTGGATGCAGCCCTGACCCCTCTTAGGAATCAAGGACTCAGGGTCTTGAATTACCTGGACGACCTGCTAATTCTGGCTGGAAGCAGAAGGCAGGCGCTGTCACACTCCCTTAAGGTGATCTCTCACCTGGAGTCTCTCGGTTTTGTCATAAACCTACAGAAAAGCGATCTGACTCTGTCACGGGTTACCGTATTTCTGGGTGTACAGATTGACACTGTCCAATACAGAGCATGGCTCTCGAAGGAAAGAGTTTCCTCCATTCGCCATTGCCTGGGAAAATTTAAACTGGACCAACTGGTCCCTGTGAAAACGTGCCAACGCCTGTTAGGCCTCTTGGCGGCAGCCATTCCTTGTGTGCCATGTGCATTATTGAAAATGCGGGCCATACAGGTATGGTTAAACCAACAAATACAACCCGCTCTGCCTAACCAAGCAGGAAAGGTTAAGATAGACCCAGAGTGTCTAAAGGCCCTGGAACCTTGGAGAGATCTGTCCATTTTCACGGAAGGGGTCTCACTGGGAAGGGTGTCGTCCTGTGTAGTCATCATGACGGACGCCTCAAAAACAGGATGGGGAGTGATCTGCAGAAACCAGAACGCCCACGGCCTTTGGAATGAGCAGGAAGCCAAATTACATATTAACTTCCTGGAATTGCTGGCCATATTCCTGTCATTGAAATACTTATTCAGTAAAGGTCTGGTTGCTGGACATCATATCCTGGTAAAATCAGATAACAGGACCACGGTGTCCTTCATCAACAGAGAGGGAGGGACGAGGTCCCAGGCCCTCTTAGATCTGACACGAAGGATGCTCACATGGTGTGCTCCAAGAATCTTGTCACTTAGGGCGACTCATGTCCCTGGTGATCTGAATTATGGTGCAGATGCCCTTTCAAGAGGGCCTCTTTTGGCGTCAGAATGGAGCCTGAACCCACGGATTGCGGAACAGGTATGGTCACGTTTCGGTAGAGCCTCTGTGGACCTGTTCACTTGCAGAGCTAGCTCACTGTGACCTCTACTTCTCCTTGAAGGGGACAGATTCTCCATTGGGGATAGACGCTCTGGCACATGATTTGCCAGCAGGGGTGCTCTACTATGCCTTTACACTTGTCCCTCTGATCGGGGCGACATTGGAACGGATGAGATGGGGAGCCCTCTCCTTGATCCTCATAGCTCCCAGATGGCCACAGAAACTGTGGTTCCCGGAGTTGATCTCAATGTTGTTGAGACAGCATGGCAATTGCCTCCTCATAGGGACCTACTGACTCAGGCACGTGGACAGCTTCTACACCCACGTCCAGGGTTGTGGCAACTCTCAGCCTGACCTCTGAAAGGTACTGGCTGAAAGCCTAAGGCTTTGGTTGCTTTGTCCCGACACAAGCAGTAATAACATTCACAAGGGTATCCCTTGATGTTTATGTTTTTTGCCTAGGAGATGTATAATGGAAGGGTTTCCCCTCTCCTTAACTGATCTCCAACATCAGGATGGGCTCCACTTGTCAGTCGGGCCGTAAAAAAAAAAAACATTGCTCCTCCTGTCCCTCAGAATGCTCAAAGGGAAACAGGAGTCGATGAGTACTCACACTACTGGAGCACGCTTAGGCTGTCTCTAATTGGTGTTATATATATATATACATGGCCATGTGAGACATCATGTGGATGTCTCTCACATTTGGCTTTTTTCCTCTTGGCATCTGCTCTCTGCATCCCTTGTAGTAAGCAGCTGGGAGATGCCCGTCTCTTAGGACGGAGGTTCTCACATGCATTTTGCTGAGCATTTCAAGGGCGTGAATGAATTACGTTCCCATAGCAAGTATGTTGCACCGAGAGACCACACTGAAAGGGAACTGAAAGTTATGCACCATAACTCATGTTCCCTGAAGGAAGGGAACGAGGTGCAACATAGCTGGCCCTTTTCAATGCTGAAAGCTCGGTGAAGTGCAATTTCTGAGAAAGATGGAGGGGCGTCAGTCGCTTAAGTACCTAAAGGGCGGTACCTCTGATGCGGGGTGACGCCCCCTGCCGTAAAAGGCGTGAATGTATTCCTTCAGGTAATCGCACGGGGGCGCAATTCCCATAGCAAGTATGTTGCACCTCGTTCCCTTCCTTCAGGGAACATGAGTTATGGTGCATAACTTTCAGTTTCTTTGACTGAGAGGAAAAGCTTAAAAAATAGGCTGCACATGTCCAAAAGACATTTGCAATAAGGCAAGACAACTTTAGGAGAAGCGCAAAAAAAAGAGTTATATAAGTAAATGAAGTGGTCTTTAAATGTGCTACCCTTTGGTAACAGGAGAGCTGTTCAGACTCCACATAAGACATCTCCTGAGAGTTCAGTTTTACCTGCCCACAACCCTTGCTAAGACTCCCTGTATATTGGATGACAGCTTGTCACAACCTTTAGAACTTTACTGGATAACAGAACATTTAGAAAATCTCACTTGGTGCAAAGGTAATCATTATGCTGGTACAGGTATAGGACTCTTGAATTAGGTGTTTTCTGCATACCGGAGACAACCTTTGCACCTGTACCCTGCTGTTTACATCAGCGAAATGTTTCCACAAAAATACTACCTTTACAACATCACTACTGCCCGATGCTGTGGGGACAACCTTGGCATATTTATTTAAGGTCATGTCAGGATGCAGCTAAAAGAGTGCATCACTCTAACATGACACTACCAACATACATATCACATTGTGCTAGGTTGTTTCCATCACCTTGTCACAAGTTTTCTGGGCCTCCGCCATCAATTTCAACATAGCTGTGGAAGAGGAAACACCACTTAGTGATTTGAGAGGATGAAGGTAAAGGGTTTTTTGGTCCTTGGAGAACATGGATTGGTCATTGCAGTGGTGAGAGTGTGTCAGAATCCTCTTATGGTGAGAGCAGCAGTGGGACGTGATGCATGGCAAGAGCATTACAATAACTTGCAGCAATGCCAGTGCACAATGGTCATAATGTGGCTGTAGTCTAGGCATGAGGCAAGTGTGCCCAGTCCTGCTTCATATATTTGATCTCCAAGCTATGCCAGTGGGTATAGGCCACATATCATAGGCAGGCTTTCTCCAAGCTCCCCTACACCTCACTAATAATTCGTGTGTACTGCCAACATGATGAAAAATCACTACATTCATTATACAGACGTTTTCTGCATTTTCAAAACCCTCCAGTATTTCCATTGTATTCTTAATATGTGCCTGCAGACCCTGTCAAGATCTTGCAAGAATCATCCATGTTTTGACAGAAATGTTTAATGTTATAGCAGGGTCTTCAGCCAGTGAGACAAGGGCCTAACAGACAGCAATGAGTGAGATGTACAGCTTGTTTTACTTCTTCTGTCTTCATTTTATCTTGACCTGCTGAAAAAGAAATAGTCTGTGCCACTCTAAGTTGCAGAACTCTATCACTAATTCAGCGGAACTATAGAAGAAATTTTTACCTAGAACTGCAAGCAGAACCAGTGTCCAAACTACTTGATTTATGTTGACACTGGCTAATCTCCTCCCCAGCACTCCGTCAACCTTGTGAACTACAGACTCAAAATGAGGAGCAGGTTTTTCTGCCCAAGTCTAAATCTCAATTCTTCTTCTTTAAGCTGACCCATTACATTTGTGTCACTGCTTCTGTTTCCAACCAATACATCATACCTGTTCTCACCACTGTCTTGTAATTCTTCCTTTGGCTGTTCTCTGCATCCTCTGTCCTCACTCTAACAACATCCATGTCCTCTAACTGCATCCATATTTTTGGCCTTCCTCTTGGTCTTTTTCCTGGCAGCTGCATTTCTAACATGTTTCTACCAATATTTCCACTGTCTCTCCTCTGGACATGTCAAAACTATCTCAGTATGGTCTCACTAACGTTATCTCCCGGTTGCTCAGCCTGTGCTGTACCTCTGATGATCTCATTCCTAATGTGATCTATCCTTGTCACTCCCAAGGAGAACCTGAACATATGTCTGTCTCTTCCAGTTCTTTATCCTGTCTAGTTGTCAGTGCCACTGTCTTACAACTCTTTTGTAATTTGTTATTTTGATGTTTGTTGATAACCTTTTGTTACAACTGAAAAAAAATTATTTCCACCCCGTCATCTTCTTTACCTCTTTACCTAACTGCCCATGTTCTAGGACAGTCGAACCAAAGTACTTAAAGTCCTGCACTTTTGTATAAACCTGTCTGTGAGTCCTGTCCTTTGTCGTGTCATCATTGGGTCTCCCCTTGATGTCTCCTGTGTTTGCTCCTGTCTCCTAAGAGTGAGTTTGCTGCCCCATCTGCTCTTTTCTTTATTATTATTAAATATCTTATTTTTGTATCTCCTGCCTCCTGTGTACTCTTGTCTGCACCAATGGGTTCGCTCTTGCCTTCAGAGTTAAATCCTGACAGTATGACGTGACCAAATAAGAACCCAGCAGACCGGAATTTTCTGTCCCGTTTATCTGAGGAGGACCTTCAAATACTTTGTGAAACCACCCGGAGGTTTGTGGACTCGGCCACCTCCTGCAACCTGTGGGAAAGGTGGGTGGCCATGAAAAACATGCTCGACAAGTATGTTCGCTTACTTGGACTGTTTGATGCACCTAGTATGAAGGACTTCCTGGACGAGGTGCCGGAGGAGAAGAGTTGGTTGGAGTCACTCGTTAATCCCAGCACTATCAGTCCTAGTCCTCCACCCACACATCTCCCTGCCATAGAACCGGACTCATCTTTCACGAAACCTTGGATCCTCGCAGTTGCAGTCCCTGCAGCCACTTCCACGCCTGCTGCAGTCTCTGTAGTTTCTCCATCTCCTGCGGTCTCTTTGTCAACCACATAGTACGAGGACCCAACCCATTTTTTCATCACCTGCACGTTCTGCTTCTCTCTCTCTCTCTGTCTGGTCCTGAACTCGAACCACGTCACCGCCCACATCGGAGAGGTCGACGACAGAGGGGTTCCAGAGACTCTGTTCCTGAGCCTGCAGCTAGCTCTGAGCCTGTAGCCATCCCTGAGTACACGCCTGCTCCTGATTCGACCGCCAAAGATTTCCTCGCTGCTGACCCATCTGCTAAGCTCCTCGACGCCGACCCGTTTGAGCTTCACGCTCCTGGCCCATCTTCTGAGGTCCTCTCTCCTGGTCTGTCTCCAGCTTCTCCTGCATTTCCATCATCTCCTGCGTCTCCAGTGTCTTCAGTCGCCTCGATATCCACAGAGGGTCCCCGCTCCACCAACGCTTCAACGTCCAAAAAGGGTCCCCGGTCCGCCGACGTCTCAAAGTCCACAGAGGTTCCTTGGTCCGCCGATGCCTCAACGTCCACAGAGGGTCCTCACTCCGCCGGTGCATCAACTTTGCCGCATGCAGCCCCTGAGGTGGATCCCGCGCCACATTCAACGGCTCTCCTGGTCTTTTCGCCACATGCAGCCCCCGAGGTGGATCCTGCACTGTAGGCAACAGCTCTCCTGGTCTCTTCGCCGCATGCGGCCCCCGAGGTGGATCCCTCGCCGCCTGTAGCTTCCGAGGTCTCGTCGCCGCTTGCAACCCCCGAGGTGAATCCCTTGCCGCATGCAGCTTCCAAGGTCTTGTCGCCGCCTGCAGCTCCTGAGGTGGATCCCTCGCCGCCTGTAGCTTCCAAGATCTCGTCGCTGCCTGCAGCTTCCAAGGTCTCGTCGTCACCTGTAGCTTCAGAGGTCTCGTCGCCTGCAGCTCTCCAGGTTCTCATGTGGCCAGCTGCAGCTCTCCATATCTCCAGGTCATCAACTGCATCTCTCAAGGCCCTTGGCACTGGACTGCCTCCAGGCTGCCCGCCCGCCTGACCGGCTTCAGCCCTATGGATGGCCGCCCACCCAACCGGCTCCGTCCTGATGGTAGACCTCCCAGCCACCCGCTTGACCCGTTCTGGCTTGATGGATGACCTCCCGGCTGCCCGCCGAAACAATGACTTTTTTTGTTCCCTGTTTGTGTTTTTGTGGTTCCTAGGTTTTGGTTTCTGTCTGTTCATTGCCCTCGTGTTCTTCCTTGAGCCCTCCATCCTTACGGTTCCCCCATCTGC